>BQNB010002012.1:17500-25000 GCA_026074375.1 Tanacetum coccineum | reverse complement strand
GGGGTGTTATCCCGATAGATCTAATCCATAACACCAGCGCTCACTATAATAGCAATTAACGGTTCATGATATAGGACTATTCACCGCAAAAGGTAACTTAGGCCATATAAATCAGAGCAGTAATCTGATTTAGCATAATAAACACTTTGAAAACACTTGTGTCCAATATATAACAAAGCATGTAATTCTACTGCCCGTAGATTTTGTAAACAATTGTAGAAAAAGGGGGCTATGAACTCACAAAGAATTGAAAAGCTAATTGTACTGTATTAAAAATACGATTGAAAAGAGCATGTATTCCCGCCCCTCGCTGTTTAGTAAAACCTTAAAAAGATTGAAATGAGAGACTATGAACTCACAAAGTATTGAAAGGTAATTGTACTGTAGTAAAATATATGAGTTTGTAAAAGGCATGTTTTCCCCACTCGCGGATTATAAAAAATTAAAAAGATTGAAATGCGAGACTATGAACTCACAAAGTATTGAAAAGTAATTGTACTATAGTAAAATATATGAGTTTGTAAAAGAGCATGTATTCTCCCCCAAAATAGTTCAAAACAAGTAAAATAGGGGCTATGAACGTCCACCTTGAGTTATGGCAATCAACAAGTATATCACAATAGAAAAATGCGTCACGAAGGAATCCGAAGAGCAATCTAATCCATTTAGGTCGTATAAGTACCATTACTTGAATATAATATATAGTTGTTACATCGTACTATCGTTCGGTCTATCATAATCTAAGAGGTCATGAGGACATGATTTCGAGGAGTTTGGACACTTTAAATCGTAAATCCTACAAACTCGTCGATACCATCCGAAAGGCCTCATTAAAAAAAAAAAAAAAAAAAAAAAAATAAAAAAAAAAAAAAAAGAAAATAAAAATAAAAAAAAAAAAAAAGTAAAAAAAAAAAATAAAAAATTAATAAAAATATAAAAAAAAAAAAAAAAAAAAAACAAAAAAAATCAACAAATCCACACAAAATACGAAAAACAAACAAAAAAACCATAACAACAAAAAATTAACCAAACAACAACCAACACGACAACCACACAAAAACCCCAAAACACACACAACACACCATAACACCCAACTAAATAAAAACAAACAAAAAACCCCTCAAAAACTAAAAATAAAAAACAAAAAAAAACTAACAAAATAAAAAAAAACCAAAACGAAATAAAAACAAATAAAAAATACACATCAAACAAAAACAAAACAAACATAAAAAAAAAAAAAAAAACAAACCAAAGAAATCAAAAAAACAAAAAAAAAAAGAACAAAAAAAACACAAAAAAACACAAAACGATCTACACAAAAAACAACTCAAAAAAAAAAAAACACATCTACAACACAATAAACCATAAAAAAACAAAAATAAAAAACACCACCCAAAAAAAATTAAAAAAAATACCCCGAAACAAAAAAAAAAATAAAACAACCAAAACCAACCACAGATAAAACAAAACAAAAACTAAAATAATCAAAATTTTAAATAAAAACCCCTAAAACTCCCCAATCGAAACCAAAAAAAAACAACCAAAAAACAAGAAAAAAAAAAATTAAACAAAAAAACAAATCCCAAAAATCACAACACTAACCCACAAAACTCCACCCACAACAACCACAACCACCCACCCCCCCACAACCACTCCCCAAAACAACACAACTACCACATAACCCCCATACCCCACCCTTACCAAAAATTCAAAAAAACACACAAAAAAACGAACAAAAAAAACACCAAAACCATACACCAAACCCACAAAAGAAAAAAAAATAAAACCATAAAAAAACAAACCATAAAGAATTTAAAGAAATTAAAAAACAACACAAAAAAAAATTAAAAAATAACGCAAAACAAAAAAAAAAAAAAAAACTACAAAAAAAAAAAAAAACAATAAAAACAACAAACACAAAAAAAAAAAAAACAAACACCAAAAAAAAACAAACAAAAACAAAAAAAAAAAAAAAAAAGAAAAATAAAAAACAAAAAAAAAAAAAAAAAACATAAAAAAACCAAAAAAATTACATATACAAAAAAAAAAAAAGAAAAAAAAAAAAACAACAAAAATAAAAAATTAAACAAAAAACAAATAACAAAAAATAAAAAAACAAACAAAACACAAAACAAAAAAAAAATTCACAAACAATAACAAAAAAAAAAAACAAGACCAAAAAAAACAACAAAATAAAGACAACAAAAACACATAAAAACCAGAATAACACGAAAAACAAAAATTAAAGAACAAAAAAACAAAAAAAACAAATCAAAAAAACAATAACAAACCAAAACAAAAAAAAAAAAAAAGACCAAACAAAACAAAAAACAAAACAAAAAAAAAACACAAAAAAAACAAAACGAAAAAAAATACAAAAAAAAAAAAAAAAACAAAAAAACAAACATACAAAAAAAAAAAAATAAAAAAAAAAAAACAAAAAGAAAAAAAAAAACACAAAAATAAAAAAAAAATAAAAACAAGTAACCAAAAAAAAAAAAAAACAACAATAAAGAAACAACCTAAAAAAAAACACACAATATATACTAAAAACAAAAAAGAAACAAAAAAACAAAAAAAAATATACTCAAAAAAACATCAACCCCCTCCTTAACAAGAACAAAAAATAACCACACAAAACTAAAAAACAAAAAATAAAGAGCAAAAAAACAAAATAAAAAACAGAAAAACCCCAAAACAAATACAACAAAAAAAACACAAAAAAACAAAACACAACAAGACCAAATATAAAAACAAAAACTAACCCAATCACACAAACACCAACAACAAAACACAAATAATCTAATTACAAAAACAAAAAAAAAAAATACCCACTAAACACATTTACATAAAACAAAAAAAACACAAAAAAAAAATAACAAAAACAAAAAACCAAAAAAAAAAATAAAACTAAAAAATAAACAAAATAACAATACCACAAAAAAAAAAAACAAAAAAATAGAAAAACAAAAAAAAAAATACAAAAAAAAAAAAAAATAAAAAAAAAAAAAAACAAAAACTACAAATAAAAAACAAGAAAATTAAAAAAAAAAAAAAAAAAAAGAAAAACAAAAAAATAAAAAAAAAGAAAAAAAAAAAAAAAAAAAATATAAAAAAAAAATAAAAAAAAAACCATAAAAAAAAACCCACACAAAAATAAAAAAAAAAAAAAAACAAAAACAATCTAGTGGGGAAACCCAAACCAAACAAAAACCACACTCACCAACCAACATAAACACCCCCACAACAACAACATCCCCAGAACTAATACAAAACCCCCCCACACCCCGACACCCCCTTAACACCCAACACCACACCCACCACACACACACCCACACACAACAAACCACACACAACAGAAAACACATAAAACACAACCCGCACCAAAAAAACCCAACCCCCAACCACCAACAAACAAACCCCACAAAACAATACACAAAAACACACACTAAATCAAATACAAATTCAAACCTAAAACTAAAATACCACAATACAACCCACACAAAAATTAAAAACATCAAAAACAAAACATAACACAACACCATTCCTCACACAAACCAAAAAAATACAAAAACAAACAAACAGAATACCACAACCCACCACCACACCACTTTAACCACCCCCCCACACCCCAACCCCACAACCACCCCCCCAAACAAACACCCTATCACAAACAACCCCCCCCACCCCCCACACCCACATATTACCAACCTCCCCCTCCCCACACCCCCCCCCCCCCCCACCAATCCCCCCCGCCCCCAACCCCCCCCACATCCACCCCCCCCCCCAACCCCCCCCCCCCCCCCCCCCGCCCCCCCCCCACCCCCCCACCACCCCCCGAATCCCCCCTCCACTCCCCCCCACGCACCCCCCCCCCCCCCCCACCCCCCCCCACCCCGCCCGTCCCCACCCCCACCCCCCCCTCCCCCCCCCCACCCCCCCCCCGCTCCCACCCCACTCCCCCCACCTCACCCCACCGCCCCCCCCCCCCCCCCCCCACCCCCACCACCACCCCCCCCACCCCCCCCCCCCACCCCCCCCCACCCCCCCCTACCCCCCCACCCCAGACCCACCCCCACCCCCCCCCCCCCACCCCCCCCCCCCCCCACCCTCCCCCCACCCCTCAACACCACCCCCCCCCCCCCCCAACCCCCCCCCCCACCCCCTGGACCCCCCCCCACCCCCCCCCTCCCCACTGACTCCCCCAACCACCCCCCCCCCCCCCTACCCCGAACCACCCCCCCCCTCTCCCCCCCCCCCCCCCCGCCCGCACACCCTCCCCCCCCCCCACTCCCCCCCCCCCCCCCCCCCCCCCCCCCCCCCCGGCCCCCCCCCACCCCCACCCCCCCCCCGCCCCCCCCCCCCCCCCCCCCCCCCCCCAAGTCACCCAACCCCCCTCCCCCCCCCCCCCCCACCCCCCCCCCCCCCCCCCCCCCCCTGGCCCCCCCCCGTGCCCACCTCCCCCCAACCCCCCCCCCCCCCCCCCCCACCCCAACCCCCTCCCCCCCGCCCCCCTGCCCCCCCCCCCCCCGCCACCACACCCCCCCCCCAACAGACCCCCCCCCCCCTCCCCCCCCCCCCCCCCCTACCCCCCCCCGCCCCCCCCCCCCGCCCCCCCCCCCCCCCCTACCCCCGCCCCCCCCTACCTCCTCCCCCCGCCCAACACCCCCACCCCACCCCCCGACCCCACCACCTCCCCCCCACCCCACCCCCCCCGCCCCCCCCTCACCACCCCAACACCCCCCACCCCCCCCCCCCCCCTCCCATCCCCCCCCCCAACCACCACCCCCCGCACTACCCACCCCCACCCCCCTCCACACCACCCCCCCCACCCCGCCCCCCCCCCCCCCCCCCACCCCCCCCCCCCCCCCCCCCCCACGCCCCACCCCCCCCACCCCCCCCACCCCCCCCCCCCCCCACCCCCCACCCCCCAGCCCCCCCCCCCCCCCCCCCCCCCCCCACCCCCACCCCCCCACCCCCCCCCACACCCCCACCAGCCATCCCACCCCCCCCCCCCCCCCCCCCCGCCCCCCCCCCACCCCCTCCCAACACCCCCCGCCCCCCCCCCCCCCGGAAACCCCCCCTCCGCCCCCCCCCACCCCCCCCCCCCCCCCCCCCCCCCCCAACCCATCCCCCACCCCCCACCATCCCTCCCCCCCCCCCCCTAACCGGCCCCCTCCCCCCCACCCTCCGTCCCCACCCCGCCCCCCCACCCCGCCCCCCCCCCAACCACACCTCCTCCCCCCCACATATAAATGGTGCTTATCGTCCAATTTGAATTGTGTGCACCCCCCCCCCCCTACCCCCGCCCCCCCCCCCCCCCCACCCCCACACCCCCCCCACCCCCCCCCCGCCCCCAGCCGCCCACGCCCCCCCCGCCCCCCCCACACCCCCCCCCCCACCACACACCCCTCTCATCCCCCCCCCCCCCCACCCCCCCCGCACCCCCCCCCCTCCAACCCTCCCCCCCCCCCCCCCCCCCCCCCCCCCAACCCCCCTCACCCCCAAGCCGCCCCCCCCCCCCCTCCCCCCAACCCCCCCCTCCCCCCACCCCTCCACCCCCCCCCCCCCCACCCCCCCCCCCACCCCTCCCCCCCCTCCAACCCCCCCCAACCCACCCCACCCCCCCAACCCCCCCCCCACCCGACACAACAACCTCCCCCCCCCCCCCCCCCCCCCCCGCCCACCCCCCCCCCCACCCCCCCCCACACCTCCGCCCCCCACCCCCCACCCCCCCCCACCACCCACCCCCACCCCCCCCCCCCCACCCCACCCTCAAACTCCCCACCCCGCAACCCCCCCCCCCCCCCCACCCCCCCTGCCCAACCCCCCCCCAACCCCCCCCCCCTACCCCCCCCCCACCCCCCCAAACCCCACCCCGCCCCCCCCCCCAACCCCCCCACCCCCCCCCCCCCACCCACCGTCCCCCCTCCCCCCCCCCCCCCCCCCCCCCCCCCCCCCCCCCACCCCCAATCCCCCCCCCCCCCCCGCCTTGGCCACCCCCTCCCCCCCCCCCCCACCCAACACACTCCCCACCCCCCCCCAACCCCCCACCACCCCACTCCCACCCCCCCGCTCCCCCCCACCCCCCCTCCCCCCCTCCCCACCCGCACCCAACCGCCCCCCACTACCCCCCCCCCCCCCACCCCACCCCCCCCCCCCAGCCCTACCTCCCCCCCCCCCAGCCCCGCAACCACCACCCCCCCCACCGCCCCCCCCCCACCCGCACCCCCCCCCCACGCTTCTTCCCCCCCCACCCCACCCCCCCCCACACCCCACCCCCCCCCCCCCCCCCCCCCCCCACCCTCCCCCCCCCCCACCCACCCCCCCCCCCCCCACCCCCCCCCCCCACCCCCGCACCCCCCCCCCCCCAACCCGCCCCCCCACCCCCCCCCCCCCCCCCCCCCACCCCCCCCCCACCCCCCCTCTCCCACAACCCCCCCCCCCCCCCCCCACCGCCCCCCCCACCCCCACCCCCCCCCCCCCCCACCTCCTCCCCCCCCCCCCCATCGCCCCCCCCACCCCCCCCACCCCCAACACCCCCCCCCCCCCAACCCCCCCCCCCCCACCCCCCCCCCCCAACCCCCCTCACCACCTCCCCGCCCCCCCCCCCCCCCCACCCCCCCCCCCCCCCCCCCCCCCCCCCCCCCCCCCCCCCCCCCCCCCCCCCCCCCCCCCCCGCCGCCCCCCCCCCCCCCCCCCCCCCCCCTCGAACAACCCTCCCCCCCCACACCTCCCCCCTCCACCCCCCACCACCCCACCCCACACCCACCCCCCACTCCCCCCACCCCCACCCCCCCCCACCCCCCAACCACCCCCCCCCCCACCCCCCAGCCCCCCCCCCCCCCCCCCCCCCCCCCCCCCCCAACCTCACCCCCCCCCCCCCCACCCCCCCCCCCCCCACCCCCTACCCCCCCCCCCCCCCCCCCCCCCCCCCCCCCCCCCCCCCCCCGCACACCCCCCCTCCCCCCCCCCCCCCCCCCCCCCCCCCCACCCCACCTCCCCCCCCCCCCCCGCCCCCCCCCCCTCCCCCCCAAACCCCCGCCCCTCACCCCACCCCACCCGACCCCCCACCCCCCCCCCCCCCCCCCCCCCACCCCCCCCCCCCCACCACCCGCACACCCCCCCCCCTCCCCCCCGCCCCCCCCCCCCCCCCCACACCCCCCCCCCCCTCCCCACCCCCCCACCTCCACCCCCCTCCACCCCATAACCGGCCCCCCCAACACCCCCCCCCCCCCCCCCCCCACCCCCCCCCCCCCCCGCCCCCACCCCCCCCCCCCCCCCCCCCCCCCCCCCAACCCCTCCCCCCCCACCCCCTCCCCTCCACCCCCCCCCCACCCCTCCCCCCAACCACCCACCCCCCCCCCCCCCACCCCCCCCCGCCCCGCCCCCCCGCCCACCCCCCCCCCCCCCCCACACCTCCCCCCCCACCCACCCCACCCCCCCCCCCCCCCCACCACCTCCCCCCCCCCCCCCTCCCCCCCCCCCCCCCCCCCCCAC
>BQNB010002012.1:0-12500 GCA_026074375.1 Tanacetum coccineum | reverse complement strand
GTCCCCCCCACGCCCACCCCCCCCCACCCCGCCCCCCCATCCCCCCCCCCCCCCCCTCCCCCCCCCCACCCCCCACCACCCCCCATCCCCCCCCCCCCCCCCCCCCCCCCACCCCCCCCCCCCCCCCCCCCCCCCCCCAACTACACCCCCCCCCCCCCCCCCCCCCCCCACCCCCCCCCCCCCCCCCCCCCCCCCCCCCCCCCACCCCCCCCCCACCACCCCCCACACCCCCACCCCCCCCCCCCCCCCCCCCCCCCCCCCCCCCCCCCCCCCCCCCCCCCCCCCCCCCCCCCCCCCCCCCCCCATCCCCCCCCCCCCCCCCCACCCCCCCTCCCCCCCCCCAACCCCCCCGCCCCCAACCCCCCACCCCCCCCCCCCCCCCACCCCCCCCCGCTCCCCACCCCCCCCCCCCCCCCCCTCCCCCCCCATCCCCCCCCCCCCCCCCCCCCCCCCCCCCACTCCCCCCCCCCCCCCCGCCCCACCACCACCCCCCCCCCCCCCGCCCCCCCCCCCCGCCCCCACCCCACCCCCACACGCCCCCCCCCCCCACCACCCCCCCCCCCCACCCCCCCCCCCCCCCCCCCCCCCCCCCCCCCCCCCCCCCCCCCCCCACCACACCTCCCCTCCCCCCACCCCTCCCCACCCCCCCCACCCCCCCTCGCCCCACCACCCCCCCCTCCACTCCCCCCCACTGCCCCCCCACCCCCCCCTCCACCCGAACCCCACCCCCCCGACCCCCCCCCCCTCCCCACCCCCCCCCCACCCCCCACAGCCCCCCCCCCCCCCCCCCCCCCCCCCTTCCCCCCCCCCCCCACCCCCCCCCCCCACCCCCTCACCCCCCCCCACCCCACCCCCCCCGCCCCCACCCCCCGCCCCCCCCCCCCCACCCACCCCCCCGCCCCCCCCCCCCCCCCCCCCCCCCCCCCGCCACCCCCCCCCCCCCCCCCCCCCCCCCCGCACCACCCCCCCCCAACCCCCCCCCCCCACCCACCAACCAGCCTCACCCCCACCTACCCCCCCCCCCCCCCCCCCCAAACCACCCCCCACCCCCCCACACCCCACTTCCCCCCCGCCCCGCTCCGCCCCCCCACCCTTCCCCCAACCCCCCCCCTCCCTCCTCCCCGACCCACACCAGCCCCCCTACCACACCCCCCCCGTCCCCCGCCCCGCCCCCCCCCCTTCCCCCCCTCACCCCCCACCCCCCCCCAACCCCCCCCCCCCCTCCACCCCCCACCCCCCACCCCCCCCCACCCCCCCCCCCCCCCTCCACCCCCCCCCCACCCCCACCCCCCTACCCCCTCCACCCGCCCCACCATGTAGTGACCCCCCCCGCTCACAACCGCCCCCACACCCCCCCACCCCCACCTCCCTCCCTCCCCCCCCTACCACCCCCCCACACCCCCCCACCCAACCCCCCCCCCGCCCCCCAACCCCGCACCCTCCCCCCCCAACACCCCCCACCCCCCCCCCCCCGCCCTCCACCCCCCACCCCCCCCCCGCCACCCGCCCAGCCCCCGCGTCCCCCCCCCCCCCCTCCCCCCCCCTCCCCCCCCCCCTACCTCAAGGCTACCCCCCGTCCCCCCGCACCATCCCCCTACCCCGCCCTCCACCCACGCACCAACCCCCCCCGCCCCCCCGCCCCCCCCCCCCCCCCCCCCCCCCCCCCCACCCTCCCCCCCCCCACCCCCCCGCCCCCCACCCGCCCCCCCCCCCCCCCGCCCCCCCCCCCCTCACCCCCCCCCCCCCACCCCGTCCCACCTTCCCCCCCCTCCCCCCCACCCCCCTCCCCCTCCACCCCCCCCCCGCCCCCCCCCCCCCCCCCCCCCCACCCCCCCCCCCTCCCACCCCCCCCCGCCCACCCCCCCCCCCTCCGAGCCTCCGCCCCCCCTCACCCCCCCCCCCACACCCCACCAAACCCTCTCCCCGCCCCCAACCCCCCCCTCCCCTCCGCCCCCCCCACCCCCCACCCCCCCCCCCTGCCCCCCCCCCCCCCCCCCCCCCCACAACCCCTCCCCCCTCCCCCCCCCCCCCCCCCACCCCCCCAAACAACCCCCCCCCCCACCCCCATCCCCACCCACTCATCCCCGCCCCCCCCCAGACCCCCCCCCCCTCCCCCCCTCTCTTCCCCTACCACCCCCCTCCCCCCCACCACCCCCCTCCCCCCCCCCCCCCCCCCCCCCCCCCCCCCCCCCCGCCTCCACCCCCAACCCCCCCCCCCCCTAACCCCCCCAAACCCTCCCTCGCCCACCCCACCCCCCCCCCCAAACCCAGACACCCCCCCCCCTCCACCCAATCCCCCCCACTAACCCCCACCCCACCCCCCCTACACCCCCCCGCCCCCCACCCCCCCGCCCTCTCCCCTCCCCTCCCCCCCAACCCCCCCCCCCCCCCCCCCCCCCCCCCACCCCTCACCCCCCCCCCCCCTCCCCCTCCCCACCCCCCCCCCCCCCCCCCCCCTCACCCCCCCCCCCCCCCCCCCCCCCCCACCCCCCACCCCCCCCCTCCCCCCCCATCCACCGACGCCCCCCCACCCCTCCCCCCCCCCCCCCCCCCCCCCCCCCCGCCGCCCCAACCCCACCCATGCCCCCCCACCCCCCTCCCACGCCCACCGCAACCCCCCCCCCACCCCCCACCCTGCCCCCCCCCCCCCCCCCCACCCCCCCCCCCCCCCCCCACCACCCCCCCCCCCGCCCCCCAACCCCCACCCCCCCCCCCACCCCCCCCCCCCCGACCACTCCCCCCCCACCTCCCTCCCACAACCTCTCCCCCCCCCCCCCACCACCCCCCACCCGACCCCCCCCACCCCCCACCCCCGCCCCCCCCCCCCCCCCCCCCGTCCCCCCCCCCCCACCCCCCCCCCCCCCACCCCCCAACCCCCCCCCCTCCCCCCCCCCCCCCCACCCCCCCCCCACCCCTCCCACATTCCCACACCCCCACTCCCCCCCCCCCCCCCCCACCCCCCCCCCCACCCCCCGCCGCCCCCCCGCCCCCCCCTACTCCGCCCCCCCCCCCCCCCCCCCCCCCCCACCCCCCCCCCCCCCCCCCCCCCCCACACCCCACCCACCCCACCCCCCGCCCCCCCCACCACCCCCCCCCCACCCCCCTCCCCCCCCCCCCCCACCCCCCCCCCCCCCCTCCTGACCCCCCCCCCCCCCCCCTCACCCCCACACCCCCCCCGCCGCCCCCCCTCAACAACCCTCACGAATCCCCTCCCCCCCCCCCACCCACACACACCCCCCCACCCCACCCCCCCCCCCCCCCCCCCCCACCCGCCATCCCCCCCCGCCAAACCCCCCCCCCCCCCCCACCCTCCCCCCCCCTCCTCCCCCCCCCCACCCCCGCGCACCCCCCCCCTCCCCTCCCCCCCCCCCCCACCACTCCCCCCGCCACCACCCCCGCCCCCCTCCCCGCCACCCCACCCCCCCTTCCCACCACCCCCCGCCCCCCCCCCCCCCCCCACCCTTCCCCTCCCCCACCCACCCCAACCCCCACCCCCCCGCCCCCCGCCACCCCCCCCCAACTCCCGCCCCCCCCCCCTACCCCACCCCCCTCCCGCACCCCCGCCCCCCCCCCCCCCCCCACACCTCCCCCCCAACCCCCCCCCCCCCCCCCCCCCCGACCCCACCCCCCCCCCCCCCCCCCCCCTCCACTGCCGCCCCCCCCCGCCCCCCCACCCCCCCCCCCCCCCCCCCACCCACCCACCCCCCCCCACCCCCCACCCCCCCCCCCCCCCCCCTACCCCACCCCCCCCCTCCCCCACTCACCCACCCCCCCCAACCCCCCTCTCCCGCCCCCCCCCACCCCGCCCCCCCCACCCCCCCGTCTCCCCCCCCCACCCCCGCCACCCCCCCCGACCCCACGCCCCCCCCCCGTTGGTTCTAACCCCCCCCCCCCTCCTCCCCACCCCCCCCCAACCCCCACCCCCCCCCACCCCCCCAACCCCCCCCCCCACCCCCCCCCCCCCCCCCCCCACACGCCCCCCAACCCCCCCCCCCCCCCCCACCCCCCCCCCGCCCCACCCCACCCCCCCCCCCCCCCCCCCTCTCCACGCCACCCCACCCCCCCCCCCCCCCCCCCGGCCCCCCACCCCGCCCCCCCCCCCCCCCCCCCCCCCCCCCCCCCCCCCCCCCCCCCCCCACCCCCACCCACCCCCCCCCCCCCCTCCCCCACAACCCCCCCCCCCCCCCCCAAGATCCAACCCCCCCCAACCCGCCCCCCCCCCCCCCCCCCCCAACGCCCTAACCACCACCCCCCCCCCCCCACCACCCCCCCCCCACCCCCCCCCCCCCCCCCCCCCAGCCACCCCCCCCACCCCCCCCAACCCCCCCCCCCCCCCCCTCCTCGCCCCCCCCCCCCCCCCCACCCCCCCCCCCCCCCAAACCCCAACCCTCCCCCCCGCCCCACCCCCCCCCCCCCCACCCCCCCACCGACCCCCCCGCGCCCCCCCCCCTCCCCCCCCCCCCCCCCCCCCCCCCCAACCCTCCACACCCCCCCCCTACCCAAAAAACCCCCCCCCCCCCCCCCCCCCCACCCCACCCCCACCCCCCACCCACCCACCCCACCCCCCCCCCACCCCCCCCCACCCCCGCCCCCCCTACCCCCACCTCCCCCCCCCGCCCCCCCCCCCGTCCCACCCCCCCACCCCTCCACCCCCCCTCCCACCCCCCCCCCCCCCCGCCCCCCCCCCCCCCCCCCCCCACCCCCCCCCCCCCCCCCCAACCCCCCCCACACCCCTGCACCCCTCCCTTCCCCGCACCCCCCCCCCCCCCCCCCCCCCTCCCACCCCCCCCCCCCCCCCCCCCCCCCCCCCCCCACCCCAACCCCCCCCCCCCCCCCTCCCCCCCCCACCACCCCGCCCACCCCCCCCCCCCAACCCCCCCACCCCCATCACCCCACCACCCCCCCACCTCCCCCCCCCCCCCCCCCCCCCCTCCCCCCAAACAGACTCCCGCCACCCTCCCTCCCCCCCCCCCCCCCCTCCCCCCCCCCCCACGCCCCCCCCCCTCCCCCACCCACCCCCCCCCGCCCCCACCCCACCCCCCCCCGCCCCCCCCCCTCCCACCCCACCCCCCCCGCCACAACCCCCCCCCCCAAGCACCCCCCCCCCACCCCCCCCCTCGCGCCCCCCCCACCCACCCCCCATCCCCCCCCCCACCCCACCCCCCCACACCCCCCCCCCCCCCCCCCCGCACGCCACGAACCGCACCCCCCCCCCCCCCCCACCTCCCCCTTCCCCCCCACCCCTCCCTCTACGCCCCCCCCTCTACCCCCCCTCCGCCCCGTAACCACCCTCCCCGCCCCCCCCCCCCCCACCCCCCCACCCCCCCACCCCCCACCCACCCCACCCCCACCCCCCCCCCGACCCCCACCCCCAACCCACCCCCTACCCCGCCCCCCCCCCCCCCCCCCCCCGCTCCCCCCCCCCCGCCACCCCCCCCCCCCCCACTCCCCCCCCCCCCCCCCCCCGCTCCCGCCCCCCCCCCCACCCCCCCCCCCCCCAGCCTCCCCACCCCCCCCCACGCCCACCCCCCCCCCCCCCCCCCCCCCCACCCCCCGCCCCCCACACCCCCCCCACCCCCCCCCCCCCCCCCCCCCCCCCGCCCCCACCCCCACCCCCCCCCCGCCCCGCCGCCCCCCCCCCCGCACACCCCCCGCCCCCTCCCCCTCCCCCTCGGACGGCCCCCCCCACCCCCCCAACCACCCCCCCCCCCCCCCCCGCCCCCCCCCCACACCCCCCCCTCCCCCCCCCCCCCCCACCCCCAACCCCCCACCCTCCCCCCCCCCCCCCCCCTCCCCCGCCCCCACCCACCCTCAGACCCCCCCCCGCCCCCCCGCCGCACACCCACCCACACCCCACCCAACTCCCCCCCCACCCCCCACCACACCTCCCCTCCCCCCCCCCCCGTCCCACCCGCTCCCCCCCCCCCCCCCCCCCCCCCCCCCCCCCCCCCCCATGCCCCCCCCCCCCCCCCCCCCCCCCCCGACCCACCCCCCCCCCCCCCAACCCCCACCCCCTCCACCCCCCAACTCCGCCGCGGCCCGCCCCCCACCCCCCCCCCCCCCACCCCCCCCCCCCCACCCCCCAACCAACACCCCCTACCCCCCTCGCCCCCCACACCCTACACCCCCCTCCCCCCTCAACCCCCCCCCCCCCCCCCCCCCCCCTCCCCCTCCCTCCCCCCCCCACCCCACCCCCACGACCACCCCCGCCCCCCCCCCCCACCCTCCCCCTCTCCACCCCACCCCCCCCCCCCCCCCCCCCCCCCCCCCCCCCCAACCCGCCCCCATCCCCCCCCCCCACCCACCCACCCCACCCCCCCACCACCCCACCGACCCCCCCCGCCCCCCCACCCCCCCCACCCCCCCCCACCCCACAACCCCCTCCCTACACCCCCCCCCCCCCACCCTCCCCCCCCACCCCCCCCCCGCCACCACCCCCAACCCACCGACCCCGCCCCACCCCCCCCCCCCCACCACCCCAACCCCCCCCACCCCCCCCCCCCCACCCCCCCCCCCACCCCTACCCCCCCCCCCCCCCTCCCCCACACCCCACCCCCCCCACCGTCCACCTCAAACCCCCCTCCAACCCCTCCCCCCTCCACCACCCACCCCCCCCTCACCCCCCCCCCTCTCTCGACCCAGCCCCCCCGCGCCCACCCCGCCCCCCCCCCCCCCCCCCCCCCGTCCACCCCCCTCCCACCTTTCACCCCCCACAACCCACCCCTCCTCCCCCCCCCCCCCCCCCCGAACCCCCCCCCACCTCACCCCGCCCCCACCCCCCCAACCCCACCTCCACCCCCCCCCCCCCCCCCCCAACCCGAACCCACCCCACCCCCCCCACAACCCCCCACCCCACACCCGCGCCGCCCCCCCCCTCCCCCCCCGCCACCCACAACTCCCCCCCCCCCCCCCCCCAACCCCCACCGCCCCCCCCACCCCCCCCCCCTCCCGCGCTTCCCCCCCCCCCCCCCCCACCCCCGCACCCCCCCCTTCCCCCCTCCCCCCCCCCCCCCCCCCCCCGCACCCCCCCCCCCCCGCCCCACCCCGCCCACCTCCCCCCACCCCCCCCCCCCACCCCACCCCCCCCCCCCCCCCCCCCCTCCTCCCCACCCCCCCCACCCCCCCCCCACCCCACCCCCCCACCCCCCCCACTCCCCCCCCCCCCCCCCCCCCCCCCCCCCCCCCGCCCCACGCCCCCCACCCCCCCCACCACCCCACCACCCCCGCGCCACCCCCCCCGCACCCTCCAACCCCAACCCAACCCCCACCCACCCCCCCCGAACCCCCACCTCCCCCCCCCCCCCCCACCCCCCCCCCCCCCCCCCCCCCACCCCCACACCCACCCCCCCCTCCCCCCTCCCCCCAACCGCCCTCCCCCCACCCCCCCCCCCCCCCGCCCCCACCAACCCACCGCCCCCACCCCCCCCCCTCCCCCCACCCCCCCCCCCCCACCCCTCCCCCGGCCAGCCCCAACCCCCCCCCGCCTCCCCCCCCCCCCCCCCCGCCTCCCCCCCCCCCCTCAACCCCTCCCCCCACCCCCCCCCCACAACCGCCCCCCCCCCCCCCACCCCCCCGCAGCCCCACCCACCCCATCCCCACCCCCACCCCCCCCCCACAAAACCCACCCCCCCCCACCCATCCCACCCCCCCCCCCCCATCCCCCCCTCCCCCCCCCCCCTATCCGCCCCCCCCCCCCCCCCCCCCCCCCCCCCCTCCCCCCCCACGACACCACCACCCCCCCCCCCCCTCCCGCCCCCCCCCCCTCCCCCCCCCCCCCACCCCCCCCCTTCCAACCCCTCCCCACCCCCCACCACCCCCCCCCCCCCTACCCCCCCACCAACCCCCCCCCCCCCCCCCCGCCCCCCCCCCCCCTCCCCCCCCCCCCCCCCCCCCCCCCAGCCCACCCCACCCCCCCCCCACCCCCACCACCCCTACCCCCCTCCCACCCCCCCAACCCCCCCCCCCCGCCCCAACCCACCTCCCCCAACTCGCCCGCCCACCTCCCCCCCCCACCCCCGCCCCACCCCACCACCCCCCCCCCCCCCTCCCCCCCCACCCCCCCCCCCCCCCCCCCCCCCGCCCCCCCCCCCCCCCCCCCCCCCCCCCCCCCCCCCCCCCCCCCCCCCCCCCCCCCCCCCCCCCACCCCCGCCCCCACCCCCCCATCTCCCCCCCCCCCCCCCCCCCCCCCCCTACCGCCCCCCCCCCCCCCCCCAAGACCCACCCCCCCACCCCCCCCCCTCCCACCCCCCCCCCCCCCCCCTCCCCCCCCCCGCCACCCCCGCCCCCACACCACCGCCCCCCGCCCCCCCCCCCACCCCCCGACCCCCCCCCCCCACCCCCCACCCCCCCCCGCCACCCCCCCCCCCCCCTCCCAGCCCCGCCCCCCCCCACACCTCCACCCCCCCGCCCCCCCCCTCCCCCCCCCCCCATCCCCCCACCCCCCCACCCCCCCCCCCCCCCCCCCCCCCACCACCACCTCGCCCCACACCCATCGCACCCCCCCCCCCCCCCCCCCTCCCCCCCCCCCCCCCCACAAACCACCCCACACGCCACCCGCCCTCCCCACCCCCCCCCCCCAACCCCCCACCCCCCCCCCCTCCCCCCCAACCCCCCCACCACCCCCCCCCCCCCCCCACCACCACCTCCCGCCCACCCCCCCCAACCCCCACCCTCCCTCACCCCCCAACCCCCCCACCCCACCACCTACACCCCCCCCCCCCCACCCCCAATCCCCCCCACCCCTACCCCTCCCCACCACCCCCAACCCCCCCCCGTTAAGTTTTTGGAGGTGTTTTAGTCCCCCTCCCCCCCTTCCCCGACCCCTCCCTCGCTCGCCAGCCCACCCCCCCCCCCCGCCCAACCCCCCCCCCCCCCCACCCCCCCGCATCCCCCCCCCACACCCCCTCCCCCCCCCACCCCCCCCCCAACCAACCCCCGCACCCCCGCTCACCCCCCCCCCCGCCTCCCAGCACCCCCACCTCGCACCCCCCCCCTCCCCCCACCCCCCCCCCCGCCCCCCCCCACCACCCCCCCCTCACCCACACCCTCCCCCCCCCTCCCCGCCCCCCCCCCCCCCCCTCGATCCCCCCAACCCCCCCCGCCCCCCCGACCCCACCCCCCCCCACCCACCACCCCCCCCCCCCCCCCCCCCACCCCCCCCCTCCCCCCCCCCCCCACCGCCCCCCCCCCAACTCCACTTCCCCCCCCTCCCCCCCCCCCCCCCCACCCCCCACCCAATCCCCCCCACCCCACAACCCCCCCCCACCCGCCCGCCCCCCCCACACCCCCCCCCCCCCCCCCCCCCTCCCCCCCCGAACCCCCCCCCCCCCCCCCCCCCCCCCCCTCCCCCCCCCCGCTCGCAATATACCCCACCCCCCCCCCCCCCCCCCCCCCCACCCACCCCCACCCCCCGCCCCCCCCCCCCCCCCTCTCCCCCCCCCCCCCCCCCCACCCCCCACCCCCCCCCCCCACCCCCCCCCCCCCCCCCCCCCCCCCCCCTCCCCCCCACCCCCCCCCCCCCACTCACCCCCCCCCCCCCACCCACCCCCCGCCCCCCCCCCCCCCCCCCCACCCCCACCCCCCCCCCCCCCCACACCACCCCCCAAAGCCCCTTCCCCCCCCCCCCCCCCCACCCCCCCCCCTACCCCCCCCCCCCCCCCCCCACCCCCCCCCCCCCCCCCCTCCCCAGGACTCCCCCACCCCCCCCCCCCCCCCCGCTCCCCCCCCCGCCCCCCCCCCCCCCACTCCGCCCCCCCCCCCCCCTCCCCCCCCCCCCCCCCCCCCCCCGCCCCCCCAACCCCCTCCCCAACACCCCCCCCACCCCACAGCAACCCGACCACCACCCCCCCCCACCCAACCCACCCCCCCCCCGCCCCACCCCCCCCCCCCACACCACGCCCCCCCACCCCCCCCCCCCCGTGGCCCCCCCCCCTCCCCCCCCCCCACCCCCACCCCCGTCCCCCCCCCCACCCCCCCCCCCCCCACCCCCCCCCCCCCCCCGCCCGCACCCCCCCCACCCCCCTTCCCACCCCCCCCCCCCCCCCCCCCCAACCCCCTAAGCCCCACCCACGTCCACTCGACCTATAGCTCCCCCCCTCATCAACTATCTCACGCACCCCACCCCCACTCCAGGAAAAAATGACCCATTAGATAGATATCAGCCGTGATTCCAAGACCGCGTTTATACTACTTATCGAAATCGTCCCCCAGGCGTAACCAATCGCGTATATAACACCCCGCTCTCTCGCGTTTCTTATGCCCATCTTTTCGTATCAAGACAAGTTATCATAAATTGACATTTTCGAATTTCGGACCTACTGGAGAACAGTAAAAATTACTGTTCACATCAGACCCTATGTATATTTTCATCGATTTAATTGTCGTAAAACCCGTAAACGTCGTATTTTATTCGTTATAGCTCCGTTTTTAATGATTCTTTCGAGGACGTTCTCGTATTTGAAAGTTCTATATTTTTAGGAGGTTTACAAAAATATAACTTTCTGTCATGAATAGTAACTTTTATAAAAATAGTTTTATAAAAGTATTAATTGTCGTAAACTCGCGAAATTCATAACTCGTTCGTTATTAATTGAAAAATTACGATTCTTATCATTTTGGAATCCTAAAAATGTGTATTATTTATTAAAAATATTAATACTTGCTGTTTATAAATTTTATAAAAATGTTTTTATAAAAATTTACTTACGACTTCGTTTATTAACGTATAACTCGTTTTTAACGTAACTTTTTCGTTATTAATCCGTTTAACAAGTTTCTTACTTTTTCGGAATCGTCGTGAATTGTATTATCTTATAAAAATATAAAATGGGTATGTTAAAATTCGAAATTTGGACAGCAAGTTAGGTTGAGTTTGTTAAGTCCATTTTTAACCTTTTCTTTATACTTTACCACTTTTGTATTTTACCACAAGTCTTATATATCATATATGTTATATATCATATATATATTGGAGTCCATGTGTCCATAATAGTCCTCATATGTCCAAGTTACCCATGTTAACAAATCCATTAACATACTTTAAAAACCATAACTTTACTTATGTAACCTTAATCTACTAGTTTTGTCCATAATCATTTTTATACATAACCAAGTGTGTAAATAACTTATGTGACTATTTTAACATGATATCATTAATATCATAAGATATATAAAAGTGTACATTATGATGAAAATAAATAAAAACTTCTTTTTACATGTTAATAATCCTAAATGGTGATTTAAGCTATAAAGAATAATCATATGCATAAAGTGGAAATTTTAAGAACATAAAGAGTTTAAATAGACCTTATGAGGTATGATGATGATGATGTACAAGTACTAAACCCTTGATTAGCCACAAAAACCAAGCTTGCACTTAGGAAACCCTAGCTTTCTTTTACTTGATTATAACTTGGAAATGGTTAACCAATGCTTGCAAATGCTTTAGTACATCTTAGGATATGTGTATATAGAAGTGTAAGGGTTGTAGAAAATTTTGTATGGATTGAGTAAGGTTGTTGGTTTGTGCCGTAGCATGTATGGAGCACAAAGAGGGAGTTTTGTGAATTTTATCTAAGTGTTGGTGATGTATGTGTTAGTTGCTAGTTATGTGTATGTATATAAGATGCATAATTGGTCAAGGAGACATAAGGGGTGTCCTAGGGATGGCCTTAGTCTTAGTTATGGGTCAAAGGATGGTAGGGATGGGGGTATGGTGTGCCATAAAGAGGTATGGCATGAAATTGACCAAGTTGAAAGTTATCTCATTTTTCAAGTATATATTTGTACATGTTGCATTATTTTCGGCAAAAGTAAGCTATAAATGATATATTTATGTAATTTTTATGTATTGGGTATAAATGTGGGTATTTGTTGAAGCGTAGAAAAGTTTTTGTGGTTCCGGGAGTGCCTAAACGCAATTTATCGCGAAACGTATACACTTTACGTATCCGATAAAAATAAAATGAACAAAGTTAATTATTACTTTCCTAATAATAATATAATGATGTCTTGATGTAAACTTAAATTTGTTTGGCGCCCGTTTACGTTGATTGTTGATTTTTAGTTCACGCGATTTAACGTATCGATTAAAATTAAAAGCGAACGCGTATGGAAAAAAAATATAGTGAATTTAAATAGCATTGCAAATGACCTGAAAATACGGAATGTTACAGTCCTTCCCCGTTAAATGAGCCTTGTCCTCAAGGCTCAAGTTGGGACATTTGACGAAGGTACGGGTTCGGAGAAAAGATGTGGATATTTCATCCGGAATTGGTCTTCTCGTTCCCAGGTATACTCAGGACCTCTCTTGGAGTTCCATCGAACTTTAACTAGTGGGATCCGACTTCGCTTCAACCGTTTAACTTCACTGCCCACTATTTCTAATGGTTCCTCAACAAAATGAAGCTTGTTCCAAGAAAAAGTATGATAAATAACATGTTAATCTTATTTATGAGCTTTTAGTCATGATATATGAACACAAAAATAAAGTCATAATGGA
>BQNB010002011.1:93856-124877 GCA_026074375.1 Tanacetum coccineum | reverse complement strand
ATGATGATGGATCTAAACCTTCAAGTGAGAAGGTTGATGAAGATCCAAGAAAAGATAGTAAATGTAAAGATCAAGAGAAGGAAGATAATGTTTACAACACTAACAATGTTAATACTGTTAGTTCAACTACTAACAATGTTAATGCTGCTAGCACAAATGAGGTTAATGTTGTTGGTGGAAAAACAAGCATTGAACTTCCACTTGATCCAAATATGCATACTTTGGAATATTATAGCTTATTTGACTCCTCAAAAGATGATGATGCAGTGGCTGACATGAACAATTTGGATACAACAATCCAAGTCAGTCCTAATCTAACTACAATAATTCATAAAGATTATCCTCTTGATCAAGTGATTGGAGATTTTCAATCAGCTACACAAACAAGAAAGATGATAAAGAATTTGGAGGAATATGGGTTTGTTAGTACTATTCAACAAAGAACAAACCATAAAGACCTTCAAAACTGCTTGTTTGCTTGCTTTTTATCACAGGAAGAACCTGAAAAGGTAATTCATGCATTGAAGGATCTAAGCTGGATAGAGGCTATGCAGGAAGAGCTTCTACAATTCAAGTTAGAAAAAGTTTGGACTTTAGTAGATTTACCAAACAGAAAAAGGGCCATAGGCTCTAAATGGGTTTTCAGGAATAAAAAGGATGAAAAGGGAATTGTGATAAGAAATAAAGCAAGATTGATTGCTCAAGGGTACACACAAGAAGAATAGATTGACTATGATGAAGTCTTTGCCCTTGTTGCAAGAATTGAAGCAATTAGGCTATTTTAGCTTTATGCTTCATTTAAAGATTTCGGTTGGTATCGAAATGGATGACAAAAGTGCATTTCATCTATGGTGAAGATTAAGAAGAGTTTATGTATGTCAACCACCATATTTGAAGATCAGACTTTCCTGATAGAGTATACAAATATTGAAAAAGCATTGTATGGACACATCAAAGCTCCCTAAAGCTTGGTATGAAACCTTGTCAACATGTTTGTTGAACATTGGGATTTCAAAGAGGGAAATTCACAAGAACCTTATACATCAAAGGCATAACAAAGTAATATTTTTTGCTGGTACCAAGTTTATGTGGATGATATCATCTTTGGTTTAAACAAAGAAGGAGTTTATTCAATGCATTTGAGAAGTTGATGCATGATAAATTTCAGATGAGTTTCAATGGGAGACCTTACATCATTCTTGGGATAAAAGTGCAGTCAGAAGAAGGAAAGGCATTATATTAATCAAGATAAATAATAGTTGTTGTAATTTTAATAAAATTTAGTTTTTCTAGAAGTCAAGACTGCAACACACCAATGGAAACTCAAAAGCCTTTGTCTCAAGGATGAAGACTGGCGAAGGAAGTGGATGTTCATATGGTATAGTCAATGATTGGTTCATTGATATATCTTACATCTTCAAGACCTGACATCATGTTTGCAGTGTGTGACTGTTTTAGATACCAAGTCAATCTAAAAGTTTCACATCTTCATGCTGTGAAAAGGATTTTTAGGTAGTTAAAAGGTCAACCAAAATTAGGCCTTTGGTATCTAAAAGATTCTCCTTTTGATTTGGTAGCATACACTGATAGTGATTATGCCCCTTTGGGAAAGCAAGCTTGGATAGGAAGTCTATAACAGGAGGTTGTCAATTCCTCGGATGTAGATTAATATCAAGGCAGTGCAAGAAACAGACAGTGGTTTCAAATTCCATAACATAAGCTGAGTATGTGGTTGCTTTAAGTTGCTATGGACAAGTGCTTTGGATTCAGAATCAACTCCTTGATTAATTGTATAATATTATTCATACCAAGATGGTCTTTATTGACAAATAACAGTACTATTTGCATAATTAGAAATCCTGTTTTTCATTAAAAAAACAAAGCATATAGAGATCAGACATCATTTTATTAGAGATTGCAATGAAAAGAAATTGATTCAAATGGTCAAAATCCATACTGACAAGAATGTTGCAGATTTGCTTACAAAAGCTTTTGATGTAAGTAGATTTTAATATTTGATTGTATAGTATTGGAACGATGTATCTTTAAAGTCTTTTATCTCGTTATTGTTTTGTAGATGTTTTTTTGTATGGAATTAGTAACAGTAATTCATGGTCATTTAAAAGTTTCTTACTATGTAATTATTAATTAGTACTGCTGGTTATACTTAATACTGGCGAGTTACTACTATTAGTTATACTTAATACTGCTAGGTATAATTAATACTGTGATAATTGTAAAAATTAATATGGCTTGTGTTCTCTTGGTTTTTGGACTAACATTTTGTAGGAAAAGCAAATAAAAGCGTTAGATTGATAATGGAAAAGCTTTTTGGAATGTGAATATGGAGTAGATACTGGTTACTCAAAGTTAATGCTGCTAGGCATAACTTACTACTGCCGGTTCAAAGTTAGTGCTGCTAGGCATATACTTACTACTGCTGGGTTCAAGTTAATGCTGTTGAGGGTATTTTTATAAATACTTCGATTAAGGGTTTTAATCAGTCATTTAATCAATTTCATACTTTCGTAAAATCTCTAATCACAAACCCTAACTCGAATTTTACATCCATCATCAAAACCTAACATAAATGACGACCTTAAAGTTTGTGGATACTCATAACATGGTCGCGTTTTGTCTAAACCCGCAGATGGTGATGTGTTTAAACAAATAGTGGATTTTTTGAATGCACACTCTATAAGGCATGCATTAACGGTTAATCCCTCTATGTATATCTTTTGCATTGAACAATTCTGGTCTACTAGCGTGGTCAAAATGTATCAATGGGGAAGTACAGTTGCATGCCCTAGTAGATGGCAAGAAGGATTAAATTATCTCTCTGCAAGCATCTGTGAGAAGAGATCTTAAACTAGAAGATGAGGAAGGTATTGATTGTTTACCAAACTCTACCATTTTTAAACAACTTGCATTGATGAGATATGAGAAAATTTCACAGAAGCTCACTTTTTATAAACCATTTTTCTCTCCACAATGGAAATTTCTGATTCATACTATTCTACAATGTATAAGTCCAAAGACTACTGCATGGAATGAGTTTAGTAGCACTATGGCATCTGCTATTATCTGCTTAGCAACAAATCAGAAATTTCCACTTTTTCAAAGTTTTCTCAATTTTGAAGGAAAGGTTAAAATCTTAGATAAAGAGTCCTGGGAAATTTTTGATGTATCCAAGGTTTGTACAAGTGTTTTTGAATCAACAACTTGATGGGCTGCCAAATCATAAGAGAATTTAAAATGCACCCTCTCATACTAAGAAGATTTTTGAAAATATGAGAAGGGTAGGCAAAGGTTTTTCTGGTAGAGTAGCACCTTTATTTCCAACAATGGTGGTACAAAACTAAGCAGAATTGGGTGAAGGTTCAGCAATTTCAACTGATCCCCATCACACACCCACCATTATTGAATCATCATCTCAACCTCAAAATACATAAAAAACCTAGGAAGCCTAAAAGAAAGGACACTCATGTACCTCAGCCTAGTGATCCTAGTGATAATATTGCAGATGAGGATGTCTATAAGGAGTTGGGTGACAGTTTGGTGAGGGCTGCCACTACTGCTTCTAGCTTAGAAGCAAAGCAGGACAGTAGTAACATAACTAAGACCTGATCCAAGGCAACACCTAATGAATCTAGTTCCTTAGGAACTACTTCAGGTGGTGGTCCCAGGTGCCAAGTAACCATAGGGGATACTATTGCTCAAACTAGGTTTGAGAATGTATCTAAACTTTCCAATATGTCCACTGCACGTCAAGAGGTAACACACTTCAAAGTGATGAGGATAGACTTAAACTCATGAATTGATGGTTCATTGATGTATCTTACATCTTCAAGACCTAACATCATGTTTGTAGTGTGTGCCTGTGCTAGATACCAAGTCAATCCTAAGGTTTCACATCTTTATGCTGTGAAAAGGATTTTTAGGTACTCAAAAGGTCAACCAAAATTGGGCCTTTGGTATCCAAAAGATTCTTCTTTTGATTTGGTAGCATACACTAATAGTGATTATGGTGGAGCAAGCTTGGATAGGAAGTCTACAACAGGAGGTTGTCAATTTCTTGGGTGTAGATTAATATCAATACAGTGCAAGAAACAAACAGTGGTTGTAAATTCTACAACAGAAGCTGCGTATGTGACTGCTTGAAGTTGTTGTGGATAAGTGCTTTAGATTCAGAATCAACTACATGATTATGGGTACAATTTTATGCATACCAAGATCTGTATTGACAATAACAGTACTATTTGCATAATTAAAAATCTTGTTTTTCATTAAAAAACAAAGCATATAGAGATCATACATCATTTTATTAGAGATTGCAATGAAAAGAAATTAATTCAAATAGTCAAAATCCATACTGATAAGAATGTTGCAGATTTTCTTACAAAAGCTTTTGATGTAAGTAGATTTCAATATCTGATTGTTAGTATTGGAATGATAAATCTTAAAAGTCTTTTATCTCTTTATGCTTTTGTAGAGTTTTGTATGAATTTGTACTGTTATTCATGTCATTAAAAGTTGCTGCTGTTAAATATAATTACTACTACTAGTTATATTTAATACTGCGAAGTTTCTACTGTTAGTTATACTTAATACTGCTAGGTATAATTAATACTGTGCAAATTGAAAAAAATTGCTATGGCTTGTGTTTTCTTGGTTTTTGGACTAACATTTTGCAGGAAAAGCAAAGAAAAGTGTTAGATTGATGATGGAAAAGCTGTTTGGAATGGAATTGGAGTTAATACTGGTGACTCAAAGTTAATACTGCTAGGCATAACTTACTACTGCTGGTTCTAAGTTAATGCTGATAGGCATAAACTTACTACTGCTGAGTTACTACTGCTGGGTTAAAGTTAATGCTGTTGAGGGTATTTTCATAAATACTTTGATTAAGGGTTTCAATCAGTCATTTGATCAATTTCATACTTTCGTAAACTCTCTAATCACAAACCCTAACTCAATTTTATCATCCATTATCAATACCCAACATAAATGGCGAATCTAAAGTTTGTAGATACTCACAATATGGTCGCATTTTTGTGTAACTCCATAGAGAGTGATGGGTTTAAACAAATTGTGGTTTTTCTGAATGCACACCCCATAAAGTATGCTTTAACCGTTAATCCTACTATATATACTCCGTGTATCGAACAGTTCTGGTTTACTGTCAAGGCCAAAAATATCAATGGGGAAGTTCAGTTACATGCCCTAGTAGATGGAAAGAAGATTATCATCACTAAATCAACTGTTAGGAGAGATCTTCAACTAGAAGATGCAAAAAGTGTTGATTGTCTACCAAATTCTACCATCTTTGAACAGCTTACACTAATGGGGTATGAGAAAATTTCACAAAAGCTTACTTTCTATAAGGCATTCTTTTCCCCATAATGGAAATTTCTGATTCATGCTATTTTACAATGCCTAAGTTCAAAGACTACTACATGGAATGAGTTTAGTAGTACTATGGCATCTGCCATTATATGTTTAGCTACAAATCAGAAATTTAACTTTTCAAAATACATTTTTGAAAGTATGGTTAGAAACTTGGATAATTTGTCTGTGAAATTTTTGATGTATCCCAGGTTTATGCAAGTATTCTTGAATCAACAACTTGATGAGCTGCCAACTCATACGAGAATTTATGATGCACCCTCTTAAACTAAGAAGATTTTTGGAAATATGAGAAGGGTAGGAAAAGGTTTTTCTGGTAGAGTAACAAATTTGTTTCCAACAATGGTGATACAAAACTAAAAGGTTGAAGGTTCATCAATGCCAACTGATCCCCAACACACACCCACTTTTATTCAACCATCTCCTCCACCTCAAAAGACTCAAAAACCTAAGAAGCCTAACAAAAAGGACACTCAGGTACCTGAGCCTACTGGTCCTACAAACATTATTGTAGATGAGGCTGTTCATAAGGAGTTGGGTGACAGTTTGGTGAGGGTTGCCACTACTGCTTCTAGCTTAGAAGCAGAGCATGAAAGTGGTAACATAACTAAGACCCGATCTAAGGCAACACCTAATGAAGCTGGTTCCTAAGGAACTATTTCAGGTGGTGGTCCCAGGTGTCAAGAAACCATAGGAGATACTATTGCTCAAACTAGGTTTAAGAATGTATCAAAACATTCCAATGATTTACTGTTCGCAAGAGGTAACGCACTTCGCAGTGATGAGGATAGACTGAAACTTGATGAATTGATGGCATTGTGTACCACTTTACAAACAAGAGTTCTTGATTTGGAGAAGACAAATACCACTCAACAGAATGAGATTGATAGTATGAAAAGGAGGGTCAAGAAGCTTGAAAAGAAAAGAAGTTCAAGAACTCATAAGCTCAAGAGATTATACAAAGTTAGTTTGAGTGCAAGGGTAGAATCCTCTGGAGATGAAGCAAGTTTGGGTGATGATGCGTCCAAATAGGGGAGGAGGATTAATGATATTGATACAGATGATGACATTACCTTGGTTAATGTTTAAGATGATGCTGATAATAAGATGTTTGATGCTGATGTTTAAGATGGTGAAGAGGTGTTTGTTGCTAATAAGGAAAATGATGAAGTTAATGTTGTTGAAGATGCTACTCAAGTTAATGCTGCTGATAATGTAGTTAGTACTGTTGGTGCTGCAACAACTGTTAGTGCTGCTACAACAACTACTGATGATGATGGTGGTGAGATTACTTTGGCTCAATCACTTATAGAAATGAAGAGTACAAAACCCAAGGTGAAAGGTATTGTTTTTCAAGAGCCAGGTAAATCTACAACAACAACAACAATAATTTCTTCACAACTATCTTCACAAGACAAAGGTAAAGGGATAATAATGGAACCTGAGAAGCCTATGAAGAAGAAAGATCAAATTAGTTTTAATGAAGAAATTACCTTAAAGCTACAAGCTAAATTTGATAAAGAAGCAAGACTTGCAAGCGAGAAAGCTGAATAAGAATAAGAAGCCAATATTGCGTTGATTGAAACATGGGATGATATTCAAGCAAAGATCGATGCTGATCATCAATTGGCTAAAAGATTGCAAGCACAAGAACAAGAAGAGTTTTCTGATGCAGAAAAGGCTACATTATTTCAACAACTCTTAGAGAAAAGAAGAAAGCACTTTGCAGCTAAAAGAGAAGAAGAGAAGAGGAACAAACCATCAATCCAAGCTCAACAAAGAAAAAGCATGTGTACTTACCTGAAGAATATGGAAGGAAAGAAGCTCAAAGACTTGAAGAACAAATCTTCTGATTCTATTCAGAAGATGTTTGACAAAGCTTTCAAGAGGGTGAATACATTTGTTAACTTCATAACAGACTTGGTGGAAGGTAGTTTAAAGAGAGCATGAGAAGAGTTGGAACAAAAGAGTACTAAGAAGCAGAAGGTAGATGAGGATAAAGACACAAAAGGAAAATCTTTCAAATTTATAATAATATAATACGTTTATTATCCGGGAAGTATGATTCAGGGTCGTTATTCCCTAATGATTTGTGAAATTAAAACCACGCTTGATGTTCGGAAATGATTTGAATTGGTAAACAAAGAGATTGATTTGATTATACTAAACATCTACAAATTAAAATAAGCAAATTATAAACAATTAAGCCGAAATCAAAACAGGGAAATCAAACTTCTAACTAAAAACGCAAATGGGAACCCTAAACGTGCAGTTTTAAAAACCTTAAATTTCTAAATTTAACCTAAATTGAAATTTTTTTTTCCTTTTTAAATAGACTCTATTGACTAAAAAAAAGTAATGTTTTTTAAAGAAAACTAGAACAAAAACGGAGTTGAAATGAGCTTAAAAACACGAAAAATGTAAACGGGAACGAATCCCGTTCTTTAAAAAATGAAATTTTGCAATTTTAACCCTACGAAAGCAAAACTAATTTTCCTAGAAACTTTATTGGGGGGGATTTAAAAAAAACATATAAAAGAAAATTTTCTAAAAAAGAATTATATTTTTTTTGATAAATTTTTCTATTTTTTTTTGTTTTTTTTAAGTTTTTAACAAAAATTAAAATGTTTAAAAATACTATACCTAATTATAAAATTCTAAAATTTTTTTCAGAATAGCTTGAACTAATACGGACTAGGAAAAATAAGCTTTAGGGTTCACAGTTAATGAATAAAGCACGAAATATAGCTTGACAACTTATAAAGATTTATAGGGAGAAAACGTGTATAACAATTAATTGATGTAGATTGCTATAACGAAAAGTCCCCATGGCGCGTTGGTGAGAGGTGTGTGCTTGTTGTGTTATAAAAGTGGTAGAGGGTGTTGAGGGTCGGGGGTCGAGTCTTGCTCACCCCCGATTTCCACTTTCCCCTTTTTTTTGGAAAACTTATAAAAGCAAAGTTTTAGAAAAGCTAAAAATAAGCATTTTTAATAAAAGAAACCTTTTATGAAAAGCCCTAAATAAGCTATTAAACAGCTTATAACTCGACAAAAACACTTAACTAGATTTTTTTGGCCTTTTTTCAAAACTTAAGGACTCAAAAAGCTGAAATAAGCAAAAATAAGTTCAAAAAGCTACTTTAATGCTACCCCTAACCTATTAAGCTATTTGAAAGAATTAAGCACAAAATAATAAGCATAAGCTGGAAAATAAAGTCAAACACTAATGAAAACTTTAAACCAACTGTCCCCTGAGGGCTATTGAGCTAAAATCTAATAGTCTAAAGAGTTTTTTAATGAAAACTAATTTAAAAACAGTTAAACTCCAACCCCCACCCATCACTTTGATTACTTTGTTTAATAAGTTTAAAATCCTAAAACTAATAGAATTACTACTGAAATTTAAGCTAGATAAAGGAACTTAATACTGTTTCTCCTATCTGATAGAATGGAAACAAAAATGACCAAAACTTTAAAACCTTCTGTTGCAGACCAAAAACATTAATTCTAACACTCTTAAAACACAAGTCTAAATGCAAATTAAGTAAATGTAAAAGCTAGGACAGAACAAGGCTTATAATGCAAATAGAAATTGACAGATTTGGACTTATGAGAAACTAACTAGTGAAATTATTACTAACTTCATATTCCTAGCTTATAAACTAGCTTTGACAAACTTATATGAGAGATTGAACCAAAAACAAAAGAACAAATGGCCAACTGCAGTTTTAACTTGAAGTTAAAACTGTTATGCCGAACACCCCTTTAACAATTGATAAAACCATAGAAGCTTATGAAATTAAGATATGATGATCAAAACTTCAATACCAGATAATAAGTAGCTTATAACAACTAAAATGAACAAATAACATTAATCAAATAAGCCAGATAACTAAAAGCTACTATCTATTCTACTTATTTTTTGTTTTTAGAGATTTTATGACAGATTAAGCAACTCTAAGATTTAAACTATCTAATAAACATTTAGAGCATTAAACTACAGCAATAAGCATAATAAGACAGATAAAGCACAAATAAGCTAGTAAATAAGCAACTATAAGCTAGAAAATTAAGACAGTAATAGAAATAGGAAACTTACAAGCTGCCTTTGCTCTAAACAAGGCTCAAATTGCTCAAAGAGCTTGTCTACAGCTCTAGCTTGTCTAGAAGACAAGCTAGTAAAAGTCCAATAAGCTCTTCCAAGTTAAGCTTATCATCCAAAAGGCTTAAATCCATTCAGCAAGGGTGTTAAACTGATTTTAATTGTTTAAGTAGATTAGATGACTTATTGAGCTCAAATCCAAGCTTAAAGACTTAGATGAGCTAGAGATAAGCTTGTTTACAAGCTTATGAGTAGTTTGAAAGCTTATAGAACAGTTTAATAAAGCTTTTAGAAATAGGTAAACATAAATGAGCAAAAACAGAATTTTATTGAGGTAAATTAAAATTTCATTGTATCTATAATCAGATTACAATTTATTGAAAAAGATTACATTTAAAAATTAAGCTAAATTACATTATAAGCTAAAATCTATAAGCTAATTTTTAAACTACTCCTAGATAGATCTTGTGAGTGAGTCCTTGCTTGTATATATAGCCGCTGAGGAAGCTTCAAGGCCCTGGAGGTTGTTACACGCTCCTTGTCATCTTATCCCTTAATTCTTGCTAATATGCGCATGCCCTTGTTACCACGTTGGATCAAAAAATGGTACACGAATTGCCAGCGTGGCAATCCGGGATTTGACCCTCTTGTGCTTACTTTTGTACAAAAATCTAGCCCTTGGTGGTGTTTTCTCACAATCCACGTAGCATTCCCTTTGTGGGGATTGACCAATAAGATACATTTGGTGATGTAGAAACTCTGCTTTACCCCTTTTTTCCCTCTCCCCCCCCCCCCCCCCCCCCCCCCCCCCACCCCCCCCCCCCCCCCTTTTCTTTCCCCTCCCCCCTTATGCCATGTCAGTCTTTATCACTTGAATTGTCTCTCCACGTGGCGAATTTTGATTTGCCCTTTGGTTTTAACTCAGGGTAAATCGAGGAAGAAGATGAATAGTAGTAACAAATTTTTGTGCGTTTTTACTTTTATAAAAGGGAGGTGCGTTTTGACTTCTTTTTGACCCGGGTAATTTTGTTTGACTTCGGGTTATTTATAAAAGAAATGGGCCTCGGGTTATGGTTTTGGGCTTGGCAAGGGTAACAGGAAACGGGGTTGTTTGTTTTGGGCTCAAGCTTGGTGTATTTATAAGGGTTAACAGGTGTTAACTCTTTATAAATTAAAGAGTTAACACCGTTAGGGTTTAGGGACTATTTTTGCAATTTGGTTTTCTTTGAGGGACTGATTTGGGAATTTTGGGTTGTCTTTTTGTGTGTTGACTTTTGTTGACCTTTGATAGCATTCTCCCGGCTTTTGTATTCTCTTTTCCTTTCCCGTGTCCGTGTTTGTCCGGCTTTGACCGTTTTCTTAAGATTTTTGCAATATCCGTACCTACACAATCATAAAGACAAAACAAGCAATATTCAAGCATTTAAAGCACAATTTTGTCTTTTTAGTGCCATTTTTGATATAAAACAGATATGTGATTTCACACATATCAAAATTCCCCAAACTAAGCGATTGGCCGTGTCTCCTCACACATTATTATATGCTCTATAATCAAATACTCATAACTTCCATCTAAATCTTTATACAAGTAGCATTGACGTTTGTCGGAGAAAGTTATAGTAAATCACAAGTTATAAAACACCCATTTTCCCATTTTTCTAAAACTTTTTCATTTTTTTATAACTGGGATTATTTCGACTTTCGTTATTTCCATAACTGTTAGGGTTCATAGAACAAGATGCATTCTCGTTGCCGAGTATGCCCCAAAATAGGTATAAAATTTATCGTCCCTGACTTTTCACTTATCCAAACCAAGCTTAAAACGAAATCACAGCTAAATATCAGTAAAAATGCTAACACTACTCATATTTGCAACTTGTGAACTTTTCACTCCCTACATTTATTATATCTTAAGTGAGTGTGCTATTATGAATTTCAACCATGGATCAACGTTTTGCAACATACTATGATTTACGTTCCACCCAAGAATAATAGCGACTTTCGTCTCGGCACAATCCCAACACTTTGCGGACTAAGTGACCAGGCTTTTGACACCCCACAGAGACTAGTATCGGGACTCACGGACCTTAGGTTTCAAAAACTCTCAGGTTTCCTGAATATTCATAGCTTTAAAATAGAATAGTCAAAGTTCAAAAGCATATTTGAATTTAACAAAAAGAAATCAATTTATTAATTCAAACTTAATTATTTAGACATTTATGCAATTGTAACCCTCGACCTTTTAGAAGGCTGCAACATCGGTTGTGAGCCGGCAAGATGCAGCAAACTTTTATCAGCCTCGGATTTTTATTCTTACTATGGGCTTTCTTTAGAAGACTACCACATCGGTTGGTCTGCCGAAAGAGGTAGTAAAATTTTTTATCAGCCCCACAGCTTTTATTATTATTCTATTTTTTATCATTTTTTTTTTACTTTATATAGAGAAAGACTTCTTTTTGAAAATTCAAAGTTATAAAGATTGAAATAGATTAAAAATATTACATATAAAAATTGTTGATTTAAGTTTAATCTCCAAAACAGCACCGTATATTATCGGTTAAGAGCTTATGGGAGAAAAAGCAACAAGTTACATACATGAGCTCTTAAGATTTCCAACTAATCCTTGTTTAGCATCCTACTCATACTTAACTCTATCATTTTTCGTTCTTCGCGAAAATCGCGAACGCTTAGCCTAAAAGTTAAGGAACAAGCTAGAGCTCAACACGCTCGATCAGGTCAAAATTTACTCTTATTCTACCCAGCAAGAAAGTCAAAATTGTGACAAAAATACTTAAAAATTTTTAAAAATTTTCATATTTTTTGAAGATTTTGGTGGGAAAACGGGGTACGTGAGAACAACGAGCAAAAGTAGGCAAGATCATATCGAAGATATACTACCCCATACTAAAATCAAACATTGTCCTCAATGTTTCCTAGCCTAAGACTTAAAAACCCCATACTAGAACTCAAAAAGGTCGAATGCATAACTCAAGCCTGAAGAAAGTATCACAAAAATCTTAAGCCGTTTATAAAGTGTGCTAAAAGATAAATGTTAGACGATAATAATCTTTAGGATATCAGATTTCCCCAAACTAATGGCAAGCAAAGGCTAGGAAGCTCGAGTGGACCGGGACAAATCACCAAACACGAGAGTCTTCCGAAAATTTGGGTTCATCCTGCAAACAATCACAAGTACAAACAACAAATACAAAGATCGGAAGAGTACAAGCCTCCTCTCTCACAATGAAATAGAAATTGTATAGCTTGGGGTTGTCCTTCTCGAAGCGCTTTGTTTTTGGTAACCGAGTCACATAGCTTGACTCGATCCCTGAATTCATTCGTCTTTAGGGAAAGTCTGGAGATCCGGGACAACCATGGTTGGTGTGTCCCCTCCGAAGTAGTGCTTAAGTCGGTGGCAATTCACTTTGAAGTTTGATTCGTCCGTATGAGATAATTTTGCAGTGCCATATGGAAAAACTTTGGTAATAGTGAAAGGGCCGGACCATCGGGTTTTAAGCTTTCCTAAGAATATCTTTAGACGAGAGTTGAAAAGCAAGACTTGATCACCAACATTGAAAATGCGGTTTTTGATCTTTGAGTCATGAAGTTTCTTTGTCCTCTCCTTATAAATCAAATAATTCTCGTATGCTTGATCACGAATCTTATTAAGTTCATTAAGTTGCAGGTTCCGGTGATCGCCTGCGGTTTTAAGATTGAAATTAGCATGTTTTAATGCCCTATATGCTCTATGCTCTAATTTGATAGGTAGATGACACGGCTTTCCATACACGAGCTTGTAAGGGGTGCAACCAATTGGTGTCTTATAAGCAGTACGGAATGCCCATAGAGCGTCATCAAGCCTATCGAACCACGAGGCACGGTTTTCTCCAACTGTCCTTTCTAAAATACGTTTTAATCCATGATTCGACACCTCGACTTGACCACTCGTTTGAGGGTGGTAACAACTGGTAGCAAGACGATGTTTGACACCATTGACATTTCTTTTTGCAATTTGTCTTTACAGATAATGGTGGTCCTCGATCGCTTATAATAGCTCTCGGTGTACCAAATCGAGCAAAATAAGATTTCAAAAACTTAACTACAACTCTAACATCGTTAGTGGGGAGCGCCTTGGCTTCAACCCATTTGGATAAGTAATCAACGGCTACGAGTATGTACTTATTTCCTCTAGATGACGGAAATGGTCCCATGAAGTCTATGCCCCAGACATCAAAGATTTCACACACTTGGATGGAATTTTGTGGCATCTCATCACGTTGTGAAATTTTTCCCTGACGCTGGCATGAGTCATAGTTTTTGACTAACTCATGGGCATCTTTGTAGATTGTGGGCCAATAAAATCCGAAGTCAAAAACCTTTTTGGCGGTGTAGTTGGCACCGTAATGTCCCCCGGTGGGTCCACTATGGCAAGTGTGAGGTTGTCGATTGCTTTTTGACCGAACATCACATAAATGGATCACTGGATACCGCACAGATTTGAATGAAAAGGGGTAAGTCCTAAAAATAGTGTTTGCATCTTTGAATAATTTGTTTTTTTGCTTTAATGTTGACATTCCTTTGTCATGAAATTCCCGCGTGGTAATTTGCAATAATCGGCATACATTGGGGTTACTTTGGTTACCACGAGAAGTCACCATATTAAGTGTCTCGAGAGGAAAATTTTCGTTTATTTCCTTTGAATTGAGAACATTTTCATACGGGTTTTCTAATCGGGAAAGATGATCGGCCACGTAGTTCTCGGCTCCCTTCGTATCAATTACGTTAAAATTGAATTCCTGAAGAATGAGAACCCAACGAAGCAATCTTGCCTTGGCATCTTTTTTAGCAAATAGGTACTTAAGGGCGGAATGGTCCGTATACACAATGCTTTTATTCATGATTAGGTACGATCAGAATTTTTCGAAAGCGTACACCACAGCTAACATTTCCTTTTATGTTATGGTGTAGTTCGATTCCACCTCGGTCATTGTTTTGCTTGCATAATGTATAGGCCTAAAGTGTTTCTCAATTCGTTGCCTCAGAACCGCACCTATGGCATAGTCGCTCTTGCATAGCCACATAAGTCAAAGGGCTGGTCCAGTTGGGGCGATCAGATTAGAAGCTTTGGTTAACTTCCTTCTTTTAGGTCTGATAAAGCTGACATGCATATCTCAGAGAAAATGATAAAGGAGTGTTTTTCTCAAGGAGATGAGTCATGGGTCGAGAAATTTTTGAAAAGTCCTTGATGAATCTATGGTAAAAACTTGCATGTCTGAGAAAACTCCTAATACCCTTGACAGTAGTTGGGTTGAGCGTAACTTAGCAATGACGTCTATTTTGGCTTTGTCGACTTCTATTCCTTTCTTTGAAATTTTGTGTCCAAGTACGATGCCTTCTTTCACCATAAAATGGCTTTTTTCCAATTTAGAGCCAAATTAGTGTCTTCACACCGTTTAAGCATCTTTTCTAAATTGGAAAGGCACGTGAGAAAGAATTTCTGAAACTAAAGTCATCCATAAAACTTCCATTGTCTTTTCAATAATACTCAGGAAGTTAGCCTTCGTACACCTGGAACGTGCTTGGTGCATTGATAAGGCTCAAAAGGCATGCAATGTGCGGTAAGCAAAAGTTCCGTTATGGCAGTGGAATGTGGTCTTTTCCTGATCTTTCAGATCGATTGGTATTTGAAAGTCAACCGAGAAGAAACCCATCGTCGAGGAACAATATATTCATTTCCTGCGAGTCTCTCAAGCATTTGATCCATAAACGGCAAAAGGGAAGTGGTCTTTTCGGGTAGCTTCATTCAACTTACGATAATCAATACAAACTCTCCATCCCGTTACAAGTCTAGTTGGTACTAATTCATTTTTCAATCATGGTCACTACGGTCATCCTCCTTTCTTTGGCCACACAGTGCTTTGGGCTCACCAAGGTATATCCGTGATTGGGTAGATTAATCCAGCTTCAAGAAGGATTTTTTCAACCTTCTTTCTTAATTGAATCATGGATCTTTGATTAACCCCTTCTTTGATGTTGGACCGCTGTTCAAAGTCCTCTTTATCCATTAGAATTTTATGAGAACAAAATTCTGGGTTAATACCCTTTATGTCAGAGAGTTTCCAAGCGATTGCTCGCTTTCGGGACTTTAGAACCTTTATGAGAGCGGTCTTTTCATCGACACTCAAATTTTTGGAAATTATGACTGGCAACTTGTTGTTGTCTTCCAAAAATGCATATTCGAGTATGTGGCCAGTAAGTCCTTATGTTCGACTCGGGAGGTCATCAATTGATGATTGCAGGTTTTGAGCTTCACACTGTTTAAGTTTCCTTTGATTCTCCATGCAAATAATTTCCTTGGTTCGGAGGTGGTGAAGAATCACTATTAAGGAGTTTTCGATAATAAGAATGTCCCCCTCTGGGTCATAATTAGGGATTTCATCAACTTCCGGTGAAGTTGGGATCGTCGTAGAGCAAAGAAAAGCACCAGCTTTCTTCTAGAGTGAAAATCACTATCCCCGGAAAAAAGGATTCCTGAGAGTCGGAGAAGAATTTGAAATATCGGGTTCATATCCGGGAGTGGTATTTTCCTCTCGCCCATCACGTCTAAAATCCTAGAACTTCCTGTGAAATACTCCTACATGCTAATTCAAAACAAAGTCGTTCGGTTCGTGTCTTTTATCATTTATAATTAACCGGAGTATCTCGATAGTTTCGATCAAGATTGTAAGTCATGGCTCATTGTCTATACTCGAAGGGTTTAATTCAACCTTTCGTACACGGTCTATTCAAAGCTGACTGGTCTTAAGCAAACACCTCCTTGTGAATTAGAGGTACTCGAGGGTCTGGTTCAAATTCTACTTCCACGAAGTCGGCTGGAAACTGGAAATACTACCAACTTTTACCGTTGACATCTTTAGATTAATACAAGTCGGTCAGGAGAGCGAACGGTCCGCTAGTTCTAGTGTTCATGCCGTCAGTGTCAGGTTTGGAAGGTTAGCTTTTCCACACGGAAAATGGCATGGAGATTTATGCTTGCGCCAAGATCGGCAAGCTCTAAAGCACTCATCCAATTCCGGGTAAATTTACACTGATTAAGGAAATCTGCCGGGTCACCCCCAAAGTTTTGCGGGTAAATTGTTAAGTTCTGACCGTCCGAGCAATGTTCGTTCCAAGAGGGTTCTAGCCTTCTCCTAAGCTTTCTTTATTTCGATTTTAAGGCTTTAAGAGTTTGAAGCAAATTGTGGGCTTAGAGTCAAAGCATCCATGAAACTAATTTCGGAAAAAACTCATATCTTTAAAGATTTCACTAGAATTTCTCTTTTTGTTTCGTTAGCATTTTCTCGGTGGTCTCATCATTTCGCTTGTAAGATTAGGAATTGACGGTTTCGGCGTTAGCTTCGGGCACTAAGGGCGCATCAAAAACTGGCTCAGAAACTGGATTTTTGGTTTTAACTGGGACAACCAGGTGGTTGGAGTCTTCAGTTAATTTGTTGTATTAGTATGAAAAATCGTGTCCATTGTCACCTTGGTTCTACGTTCCACTACTTTAGGAGAAGAAGTAGGAATCATTAGGTCCTTGATAAGCAACCCCGCTTCGGGTAGTAATACCCTTCAAGTCTTCCTTTGGGTTAGTAACGGTGTTACTTAGAAGAGAACCTGAACTCAAAGTTGAAGCGGTATTGGAATTTACGAACTTAGAAAGCATTTCCGTTAAATTTGTCATTTCGGTTATGTTTAACCTTGGGCCTTGCTTTTGATAATTTTAATATTGCATCATTAGCCTTGACATAATTCTCAAAATTGGTCTTTGAAACACCTTGCATTTGCGGAGCGGAAGCTTGATAAGGTTGAGTTTGGTAAACCGGTGGTTGACTAGTCGGAGGTTGGTAAACTTGTCCTTGGTAGAAGTTATTTCTACGGTTTTGATTGAAATTGGTTCCTTGATTTTGGTTGAAATTATTCCCTTGATTCTGATTGAAATGGTGTTTTGATTGTTTTGAATCGGAGGAAAACCAGGAGGTCGGATTTGATTTGCAACCATCGGAGGTCTAGAATTGGTATTTCCTTGATTAAAATTAGCTGCAGCAGCTTGTGAAACGTACTCTTGAATGTTGTCTCGATAAATGTTGCCATCGGTGGCTGGACAATTTCTATGAGAATGAGCACCTCTACAAGTTACGCATCGTGCTCGACCACTTTTACTGGCACGGGGTTGGGCTTCTGCTTGTGATAAGATAGTCTTCATCATTATTCTAAGGTCAGAAAAACTTCGGTTGTCAAGAGCAGTCTAAATCGGGTGAAATTTCGGGGGTAGATGAATTCAAACTCACTTTAGCAACGACTGCCTTGTTTTATGAATTACGAACCTTGGATTTACTCTTGATAATTTTCAAGCATTCACGAGGCATCTTATCTAAAAAAATTTCACCCGCAGCAGAATTCAACGAATCTTGATCATTAGCATTCAAAGCATTGTAAAACGTATCTAGTTGATGTAGTTCTGAAAATCCGTGATGTGGGCATGCTCGAAGAAGGTCATTAAATCGATCTCAAGCCTCGTAAAATGATTCGTCAAATCTTTGTTGAAATCTCGTGATTTCGTTTCGAAGATTTGTCGTTTTTTTGAGGGAGGAAAGAATTGATTAATGATATTTTGAAACAAGATCATCCCATGTCAAAATTGATCGAGGAGGTTCTTTTTCTAGCCAAATCCGGGCTAAACCTTCGAGAGAAAATGGAAAAAGCATAAGCTTAATTGATGTGCTCGGGATGTCAGGGAATCTCATCGTTGAGGTGATTTTGTTGAAATAACGGATGTGAACATGTGGATCCTCTTTATCATGTCCGAAAAACTGCTTGTTTTGAACAAGATTGATTCAAATCATGCTTTACTCAAATTGCATTGATTTCGGAAATTACGATTGCATGCTCGTACTCCCTCGGTTTGGTGCTGGAGCGCAATTCCGCCATAGTCCGGTTATCGGCCATCAGAACTTGGGGAGGATTATCAAATGGTTCTTCTAAATTAAATGGTTCTACAACAGCCGGTGGGGCTTGTTGCTGATGATTACAGCTGCGGGTTTAAGAACGAGCGCGCATGCACAAAAATAGAAAAAGAAAATTTAAACTAAAATTATTGTTTTTTATTTATTTTTTATTTTTTTAACAAACTATTTTAACGGATAACGAGATAAACAACTTGAACCAAATAATCAAATTTACTTCACTGGTAAAACTCTTAAAAAATTTTATTTTAAGGTGAGCCGTATTTCGTAAATGACACAAATTGCAAGTTTTTAAATCTTTGATTCGAGTTGGGAACTTATTATGGATAATACCTCAATTGAAGGTATTATTTGTTGGTGTTATTTTACCAACTTTGTTTATTTTATTTTTTTATTTTGGACAATTTTTATATTTAAAAAAAAAATTTATATGATAATTATACTAAAAGAAAAGAAAAATATTTTTTACTTTTTATATTTTATATATTTTTTTATTTTTGATTTTTTTTAAACAAAACTTTCAAAAATAAAAGGGTCTTCAAATCACGATCAACAAACTTCAAACGAGAGAATCTTAATCACAAATCCCCGGCAACGGCGCCAAAAATTGATTCGTAAAAATCAACATACGCAATAATAAAATATATAATATGATGGAAAATTACCAAATTACCCTTGAGGACAAAGGTAAAAAGGAAAATCTTCAAATATATATATAATATAATACGTATATTAACCGGGAAGTATGATTCCTAGGTCGTTATTCCCCAATGATTTGTGAAATTGAAACCACGTTTGATGTTCGGACAATGATTTGAATTGGAAACAAAGATTGATTTGATTATCTACTTCTACAAATTAAAATAAGCAAATTATAACAATTCTGGCAAATTTTTGTCTGTATCCAAGGTTTGTACAAGTGTTTTTGGATCAACAACTTGATGGGCTGCCAAATAATAAGAGAATTTATATTGCACCCTCTCACACTAAAAAGATATTTGGAAATATAAGAAGGTGATGACATCAAATAACGTCTATTTTATAGCATCATTTATCCCAAATAAAGTACCCATTTTATATAATTATTGCAAAGAATTGGTACTTAATTGCTTATATTTGTTATATGCAGTAATTATGGGGCATATTGTGAAGTTTATATAAAAGGCACGCATTTTGGATCATAAACGAAGAGTTCAAAAAAGTCTATTGATTCTGACATCCTATACGGCGTATCATTCTAGAAGCATACGTCGTATCCAAGACTTGATGAACTAAAAGATCATTCCCTGACTTTGAAGAATACGCCGTATCCGCATCAGCAATACGATGTATATAATACTTTGGTTAACGAAGAAAAACCAACAGGTTTTTACCTCAATACGCCGTATCCATCATAAAGATACGGCGTATCCGTACCGACACTTCACAGATAAATGCAGTCAACAGTCAGAGATACTGCATTTAATGCAGTCAACAAACAATAATCCTACAATTAATTCTGGCATTCAATCAGTGGTCAAACATACAATCAATCCTAAACCTTGGCCGAATCAAGGAAATCAGCATTTAATACCTATGGTTAAAGAAATTTAATAACCATTAAAGAATTTCCTTATACGCCGTATTGACTGCATTCAATATGGCGTATCGACCCCATTTCTAGACTCTGTAAATACCAATCCCTAAACTCAGTTTTAGGTGTGCAAGAAAAAACCCTAAAACCACAGATCGATTCTCAAACGTATAGAAGGCAAGAAGGGTCATAAATGATCCTCAAGATCATAGTAAAACTCTTGTAATCTTCACACAACCGAATACGCGTTCGATTGAGGTTTCTTTATTTTAATCGTTCATATATCAAACTGTGTGTATTTTTACAATGACTATGGACTGATACATTTAGGTATCAGCCATGTTTATAAAGGTTTAATGTTTGGTTTGTTTATCTTGATTGTTGATTCGTGATATAGTACACACTTGTATAGCAACCCTAATACAGATCCTAACCGAATGCCCTTGACCAAGGCAAAAGGTCAGATTCCACAAAAGGATGAAATACACAAGATAAGAATCATAACCCCCCCCCCCCCCCCACCCCCCCCCCCCCCCCCCCCCCCCCAAAAAAGATTCCGGAAAGATATTCCCGGGTTCGTATGTCCCAACGAATTGGCTTGCATTGTAAGTTATCCTGGTTTGATCAGAGATAATGACTGATGGAGGAATATATGATATGAACACTGATATAAGTACAACTAAATTAATGAAATAAAAGTCTAATTTAATCTTACGGGAATCAATAGAAAAATAGGGGATCTTAAAAACTACGGGAAACAATATTAGTGTATAGGGGATAATCCTAAAATTAAATCTAGATTAAATACGGGGAACAAAATCAGGTATCGGGAAACCTAGATATTAAAAATTTAAGAAAATAAATGCTAAATTAAATTAAAATTCGTATTTAAAATTTAATGAATTAACTTGAAAAATTAAGAAAACTAGAAATAAACGGAGGTCGTTTGAATGCTGAACGAAAAGAAACGGTAAATCGCACCCGGTAATTAAAAGGGTCTATAGTGAGACTGTAAATTTAAGAAACATTAGCTATACTAATTTTATATTTTTGCCTAGACACTAATCAATGACAAAAGAAAATTTTATAAAAAGAAAAAAATATTTTTTTTATTAATTTTGGATTTTTTATGTATTTTTTATAGATTAAATTAATGTAACAAAAATAATACTTTTCTAAAAATTAACACTAAAATTTTTCTTTATTATCAAAAGTTTAGATTTAAAATGAATAATTAATGCAAAAGAATTTTGTTTTTCAAACTATTTTTCTATTTTTTATGATTTTTATAAGAAAAAGGAAAATATCTAAAATCTACTTCATTCCTAGAAAATACAATTAACTGGAAAAATATAGAAAAATAGTTTTTATAAAACTACAAAGTGAAGAAAATTATGGATACAAAGCCCTAAATGTCTATAACTCATTGAACCCTAATTTGCTTAATTAAACTTAAAACCTAGTTAGTAAAACTAAAACTAAAATATTAACTTTATTATTTTTCTAGGAAAAGACAGGGATAGTTGAAATGGAAAGAAAGTAAACTATAGGGTAGGCGGGCAAACTTATGAAATTTTACACTATAGTTAAAACAGGTAACCTTGAAGTTTGTGTTAAAGAAACACAGACCCTACGCTATCTGCTTATTAGCTTATTGAAATTTGAGGATGAGCACAATCTTATATAAACTACAAGTTGTAGACTAGCTTATTCCTAACAACTTTATGAAAGAACAACTTGGAAGTTTAGACCAAAGAATAAGCTAGAAAAATAAGCTGTAAGTTTCTGGTCACAGAAAGAAACTAGGTTTAGAGTGTTTTTTAGATTTTTGCTTATTAAAGAGCTTAGTACTTGATTTGAAAGCTAAACATAAAAGTTGCTTATTTAGCTAAAGTGTGCTGAAAAGGGATTTCACTAAAATTTAACCTAGAGTTTACAAGATTAGAAAGAAAAATTAAGATGGAAAAAAATGCTAAGTTTTGATGAAACTGTTTTTGAGCTTTTTAAGAATAGCTAACAAGCTTATTTCTAACATTTTAAGCTGTACTTTTGTAGTGTGAATAAAGCTGTTCTAATTTCCTATAATCTATCTATGGTAAAAGGATTTCCAAGGTTTTTAACAAGGCAATGAAAAATAAAAGTTTTAAGATGCCATAAACATATGCTGATTGCAGTATGCTGCTGTATGCATTTGGATTTAACAAAAAAGTTGCAGCCTAATTTTGTGGTTCTAAACCTCTAAACCAACTTACTAGTACACTTACCTCCTTATCTTTGCTATTACTAGAAATTTATTAGCTTTAAATCTTTAAAAATGGAAACTAACATTCACCTAAAAAAACTGCCCCTGGTGCTGCAAAGCTTTTAAGCTATAAATTTTGAATCTTACTCACTAATTTTAAAAGTTGTTCTAAACTTGTTATTAAAGCCTAATCAACTTTAATGAAAGTTTGATAGAGTGTACAGTTGATCTTTTAAGAGTCAATACAGCTAATCCAAACCTCCCTTAATAAAATGTCAAACTTTGTTGCACTTAAAAGCTATTTAAAGCTAAAACTCCTAAATCTTTTTTCTACACCTAGTTAATATGACCTATAGAGATGTATAAGCTTAAAACTTATAGCCTATAAGTAAAAATAGGCTTCTTTCTCAGTTGGCTTATGTTCACCTAATGACAGTTTTATTAGCTATGAGGAGATTTAAGATAAGAACTGATCAATTGAGAGCTCAAAACATGATAAAGTAAGGTCTAAACAAACATGATTAGCAGGAATAATCTTGATATGTAGAGCAATAAGCAACTGTATTAAGCTAAAAATTGCTGAAGTTTTAAACCTTTTTTTATTAGAGGATAGAAAAAAAATTACAACATAAACTTTTTAAATGAACTGAGTTACAATACTGCTTTCAAAGAAAACACTTAATTAAAACATTTAAACTAAAAAAAACATAGTAAAGTGGTGCTTTTTTGGCTTGGTCTTGGCTCTTTTTTTTATAGAGGCTCTCAGCCTTTCTTTTGACTTGGGTTGTGTTTCTTGTGAAGTGCAATGCAATCCTGAGCAAATCCTAGCCCTCCATATGCCTTCTATTGATCTCAGCCATGGATGTTGACTTTGGGTTGTGTGAAAAAAATCCAAGTGGGAGGGGTTACTAGGGGCAGGGTAGGTGGGAAGTGGGTATGGGTGAGCTGTGAGTGTACAATAGAGGTGGTATTGCAAGAAAACAGTGGGGAAGGGGTGGTTTGAGGTTTTGGCGCCAAGTGGGTTGGGGTACAGGGTTGCTGGTTCGTTTTAAAAGAAAGGAATGAAAAAGATGCAAGAGTGGCCCTTGATGTTTCTTTCTCTTTTCACTTTATTTAGCCTCTAATTTAGTTATAAAACAAGTTAGAAAGTGACAATAATGGTCCCTCCGTTTTATAACAAAAGAAAACAAAGATGGTTTTGGTTAATTACAAAAATGGTCCTTGCTGTTTATAACTAACAAAAGAAATGCCATTTGGCAGTTTTAACCCTTTACTTTATTTTTTCATTTTTCTTTAATAAAACAAGATTAAAATTGACATTTTTGGTCCTTATGTTTTATAGAAAGGATTGATGGTTTTGTTTGCTTTGGGCTTGCAGTGGCGTGTATGGGCCCAGGGTTTGGGTTTGGGCCCAATAAGGGTTTAGGGTGGTTATTGGGCTTTTGTCAAGCCCAATAAGGTCTATGAAGTGTGTTTTTGTGGTGTACAATGGCTGATGATGGGCTGTTCAATGGCTAGGATCGGGCTCTTCAAAGTCTCTTCACAGGGTCTTTTGTCAATTGCACACAATGGGCTTGTTGTAAATGATTGAGGGGCCATTTGTCTTTACAGTCTTCTATAAATAATCTATTGGGCTTTCCCGGCCCATCAGTGGGGTTAAAGATTGCATTCAATAGTATTTCAGTTCGGCTCCGGTTTGACTGTGATTCTTCAGTACTTGACTCTGTACTTTGGCATTTTTGGACTTTGGCCTTGATTTTGCACAGTCTTTTCCATTCCATGCTCAGTTTTGTCATTTTGGCTTGGTTTTCTGTCTTTTTGTTGATATCCACTTCCTGCACAATACAAATGCAAAACAAACATATATTTGGCAGTTTTTGTCTGTTTTTGGTCATTTAAGCTCGTTTTTAGAGGTAAAAGATATGTGTAATTAAGCACTTATCATTTCCCCCTAACTAAGGGTATTGTGGTCCTCACACATTGTTATGAAGTAAACAAGTAAGCCACGTTTTCACCATTTTCTAAATTTACACTATCTACAAAACTAATAATTTTTGGATTTTCTCAATTTTTTAACAATGTTAGCTTTCTTTATTTATTAATACTGGGATCAGTAGAGAAGAGAGCGCCGTAGAGTGATCTACGGATGTCCTTACGGTTAAATTCATCGTCCTGATTTTTCACAAGTTCCAGCTAAGCAATTAAAACAAGATCATTGTCGATATAAAGTCTGTATGTTAAGCCTCATAATTATGACTTGTGATATTTTCAACTCCCTACATGGATTCGTTTGAATGTGTGTACTCATTTTAATTTAACGCAGTAGGTCAACTTATTTTCATAGTCATAATTAAAATGATCATGATCAAAGCAACAACTTATTAAGGACTTCAAAATCTTGATTTCGAGATTTAAAACTTTATATACTTTTTGCAACATTTTCATTGATCATAAATCAAAGTTCTTAAAAGCTAGAATGCGGTTGCTTAGTTTGAACCCCTACCTCGTGTTAACGGAGTAGTAGGATATCACAACCACGGAACCGTGTTCTAGTTTTGAAAACACACCCGTTGCTAGCGTAGTGGGAAATCAACATCACTCTTCTTTCCTAATTTTGGCTAAAGGATTGGTGTCTTAGTTTGAACCTCACCTAGACCTTTCTTCTAAGTGAGATATACACGACACACCAATCCTAGAAGCAAAGGTTTAGTTTGAACCCCCACCTCGTTGCTAGCGGAGATGGGATATCACGAACATTCTTTTACTTGCTCCATAATATCAACTGCATGCTTCATTGGCAAAATTTCCATATTCATGCATTTTTGCATTCACATTTCATTCATGCTTTTTTTGGCATTTATCTTTTTAATCACTACAAAATCTCGCTTTTGAAAACTCAAGTTAACAAAGTTGAAGCATTTGTCTGAAAAACATCGATTTGACTTAGGTTGAATTAATTGTGTACGGTATGTTAGGTGGATTAGAATTCTCGGGAAGAGATAAACACCCAAGTTACTTGTATAAGTTTTTAGAAGAATCTTGCTTGGCACATAAACTTATATTTAACTCTATCATTTCTCGTTCTTCACATTATTAAAATTCAAAGCTATAGAATTCGTGAAAGCTTGGCCTAAAGGAACTAGCTAGGGCTCAACACGCTTCGATCAAAGTCAAAAATTTTTATTATTCTACCCAAAGAAAGCAAAAACTGCGACAAAACACTTATTATATTTTTGAAAATTTTTCAATTTTTTCATTTTTTTGGTATTTTGGTGGTAAAAACGGGTTTACGTGGTAACAATGCTGCAGGCAACAATCAAATCGAAGATACCCCCCAAACTAGAACTAAACATCGTCCTCGATGTTTTGAAGGGTACTACATTAATCCTAAGGCCATTTATGAGGTATGCCAAAAGATAAAACGTTAGTCGATAAGATTAGGATATCGGATTCCCAAATGAAGCTGAGGATGTGAAACTCTTGATGAATGACAAAACTGAGAGTCTTCACAATCCGGGCAATCCTGGACAATAACAACAACATGGAAACACGGGTAATGGAACAGACAAGCTATCTCACAACAACAACACTTATTACAACTACGGATAAGCATGGGGTGCCTCCCACGAAGCGCTTGTTTAGGGTCACGATGCTTGACCCATCACAAGGATTTATTGATCCTTGGGGAAAGTTTGGAGATCAAAAATCATCATCGGACTTTCCATTCAAAGTGACTTGATAAGTATGATTTCATGGAGAGTTCACTACCGATGAGATACATCCGGCCTAGAAGAATGATACTTTTGAAATGCCGGGATCAATGATCTATGGTTGTCTTCATCCCCACAGTGAGAGAAGATAAGGTGGAATAACGAATTGAAAAGAAATGTGAGAAAGAATCCATACAAAATAAGCGAAAAATGATTCACTAGTATGGTATGAATTCTAACTCAAGGTGGGCAAAATATTAAGCACATGTACTTTGGATTCTCTTGTTTGAAAATATCTTACAACACATCCATTGTGAAAAATTGCCCAGCTCGGCTTCATCCTTAAGAAAACAATCATACTCTGGTTGCGATTGTTTTGAGCGAGTTTTTTTTCCCCAAATCGGCGCAACTCCTCATGAAAATCACTCCTATTGGAAGGATGATATGAATTGATCGAAAGATCAAAGATGAACGAATCATATTTAGAAAAATCAACATGAGTAGTGGTACTGCCACTACTCTTCTCTTTAAAATGATCGTTATCAATGTAGAAAGCTTTATAATCTGGGATGAGAACTAAACTCAGAATGAGTAGTGGGACTGCCACTACTAGGCTCTTCCAAATTAAAGCAGAAAGTTTCCGATTCGGGCAAAGAATTATCAAAGGTGTTAGTCTCCTCCAAGAAAAGGTTAGGAAATGTGGAGGTAGACTTGGTTACAACAACGGAAGATGGAACGGGATTATCTTTTAATGCTTCGATTTTAGCAACAAGACGATTGACATTCACAATGTTTCTCGAGGGTATGTCTTGATTAAAAGATGTCATCTCCTCAATCCTTCCAATTCGGGAATAAACAATCTCCATCACCTTTTATGAGCTAACGGGTCAGAATTGGGGGTGATGCTCTCAACATTACTCTCGACATCGTTACTAGAGAAGGAAATCTTCATCAGTCGAAGTAGAATCAATCGTTTGAGAATAAGAGAAATACTCGATTGTTCTTTTGAAATGTCAAGAGGGGGAGGAATTGTCATGAAAAGGCACATCACACACTTTGGGAACACCTTTGGACTCACTTGGGATTGGGACAAGGATTTCAACACTAGACTTTATGAATTCGTCCGATTCCGTTGCCGAAATTGTGTCAAGATGCTCATCCTCCATAATTAGAGAGTTTACGGGCTCCTCGGTTGATAAAACGGGTGTGATTGCAATGGTTTTTAATACGAGTCATCATCTATCATCCATTGGGAATCTTCCAATAGCGTCTTTAGCCCGCTTGCTCTTCTGGCAATCTCGTTCTCTTCTTCTTTCTTTTGCATAGCTTTGAGCAATCAAATCATGCAAGGTTGTCATTTGAGTATTTAGATGCTTACATCTAGATTTGAATTGCTCATTTTGAGAATTGAAAAACTCATTTTGAGATTTTAAGATCTGATGATAGACGGTATATTGCGGAGGTTGAAATTGGTCAAAACCGAAAGATTAGATCATTAGCAAGGATTTTGATCAGATAATAGTCTTCATTCAGTGGTTGACACTGAAAAGTCTCATGAGGACCTCCTCAATAGTTTACAACAAGGAAATTGTTGTTTGAAGGACTTTGAGGATTTTGTGAGAAATTAAAGTCTTGATTGTAACACAGTTCTGATTGATAAACGGAACTTGGGCTTGTGAACAATCGTAACCATAATGAACATTGTTTTCAAAATTCTCATAAGAATGAGTCGGGGGTTGTGGAGATGGGTTTGAATAATCGGGAGTGTTTTTAGATGGACGTACGGAGTTAAAAACATTTGGTGTTTCACTCGAATCTTACAATAAAAACAACTCTTCATATCTTTGCAAACCACATTTTTGGCATTGACCAAAAATTTTTGGTATTTGCACACTTTTTCGAGCTTGTGGGATCTTATCAACAGTTTGTTTGGTTGGTTCCGGATTAGAGATAATCGGAGTTTTCGAGTGGACAATTATAACCAACATGAACACCTTTCCACATGACTTACAGTGCATCGGTTGACAAAAGATGCCATATAACGAATTCACCTACACTCGCAAAACACTTTGGTCGAATTAGTGGAGATTTTTGGAGGAATTGACACTGGGGTCGTGTTTGACAAATGAATGGCCTCACGGGAGCCATTAACAACGTTGGAAATTGTCATTGGATGACTTGGAAGTATTTTGAAAACTTTTGAAAGCATTCTCAATATCTTTCGTGTCAGGTCACTTTCTAGACATTTAAGTCATGATCGGGTCTCAACAATCGAAAACAAATTCTTTCAATCTTAATTGTTGTTGAGACGATTGGGGCATTGGAACAAGGAATCTTGTTTTGAGTTTCTCTTTTGACACAAAAGGCCTGAACGTGTGCAATTTTCCACAAGCGACATGCTTTTAATCGCTTTAGGCGACAATCGAATGATGTCATAGATTAAATAGATAGAGGATAAGGAAAGGAATTAATGTACGAAGAAAAAGAAGATTAATTTTGGTATTTTTTTCGAATTATTAACAACCATATTTCACAATTGGACAAAAAATCAGATAAGAGACGTAAAATACTTAAGCCAAATAATCGATCTTACTTCACGGTAGTCTCAGAATGAAAATATCGCACAGGTGAGCGGAGGAAGTAGGAATAGCGCGAAGTTATTTCTCCTTGGGTCGTAGTTCCTAGGAACAAACCCTCCTTATACCCAGCTTTATAGTTTGTTTCAATCACAATGAGAGTGAGCCGTATATGTAAGTGACCACAGAAGGAAGTTTTTAAATCTTTTGTTTCGAGTTGGGAACTCAATTGTTCACCGGAACTTTTGTGATAATACCTCAGTTTGAGATAGTATATTTTGGTATTGTACAATTAGTGAATTTTAATTTTTTATGGACAATTTTTTTATTTTTTTGATTTTTTTTTTGGTTTTTTTAAATTTTTATATGATATATACTAATAAAAAGAAAAGAAAAATATTTTTGTGTTTTATATGATATACTATAATAACACAAGTTCAGGATCAAAGTCGTGATAAAATAGTGTAGCATTTGCCTCCCGGCAGCCGCGGCGCCAAAAAATTGATTTCGTGATATAGTACACACTTGTCTATGCAACCCTAATACAGATCCTAACGAATGCCCTTGACAAGGCAAAAGGTCAGATTCCACAAAAGGATGAATACACAGATAAGATCAATAATAAAAAGAGTTCCGAAGAGATATTCCGGGTCGTATTGTCCCAACGAGCTGCAATTCATGCAATTGATTGTTATCTGGTTTGGATGGAGACAATGATGAGGCGAATATATGATATGAACACTTATATAATTACAAACTAAAATTAATTAAATAAAATCTAATTTAATCTACGGGAAACAAATAGGAAATAGGGATCTTAAAAACTACGGGAAACAAAATTAGTTATAGGGAAATCCTAAAATTAAATCTAGATTAAATACGGGGAACAAAATCAGGTATCGGGAAACCTAGATATTAAAAATTTAAGAAAATAAATGCTAAATTAAATTAAAAATCAAAATTAAATTCTAATTAACTTAACTTGAAAAATAAAGAAAACTAGAACTAAAACGGAGGTCGTTTGAATGCTAAACGAAAAGAAACGGTAAAACGCACTCGGTAAAACGGGTCTAAGACTGAAATTTAAGAAAAATAAAGCCTATACTAAATTTTATATTTTTCCTAGACACTAAATGACAAAAGAAAATTTTATAAAAAAGAAAAATATTTTTTTTGTTAATTTTCTGATTTTTTATGAATTTTTAAAGATTAATTAATTAACAAAAATAAACTTTTTCTAAAAATTAACACTAAAATTTTTCTTTTATTTTTCAAAAATACTAGATTTAAAATGAAAATTAATGCAAAAAGAATTTTAATTTTTCAACTATTTTTCTATTTTTTATGATTTTTATAAGAAAAAGTAATAACTAAAATCTATTTTAATTGCTAGAAAATACAAATTTAACTGGAAAAATATAGAAAAATGGTTTTAATATGCTAAAATGGTGCAGAAAATTAATGGAAACAAAAGCCCTAAATTTTATAACCTAATTGATACCTAATTTTACCAATTAAAACTATAAACCCTAATTAATAAAACTAATTTCTAAATTATAAAACTATTTTATTATTATAAGAAAGACAGGGTAAGAAATGTAATAAAGGAAAGAACAGGGTAGGCGGGGTAAGTAGGGGAAATTTACACTAAAGAAGAAACGGGTAACCTTGAACTATTAGACAACTACCAAACAGACCCTACGAATTTTGCTTATTTTGCTTATTGAAAAAGTGGTTTTTAGCAAAAACTTAAAACTACAAAGTTGTTAAACAGCTTATTTCTAACAACTTTAACAAAAGCACTTTCAACTTTAGACCAAAGAATAAGCTAGAAAATAAGCTGTAAGTTTCCTGTCACAGAAAGTGCTTATTTGCCTAACCTTTTGGATTTTTGCTTATTTTGAGCTTAAAACTTGATGAAAATTAAAACTAAAAGAGGCTTATTCTAGATTAAGATGTGTATTAAGGGATTCTAAACTAATATTAGCCTGTGTTGAACAAATTTAAAAAGAAAATGAAGCTGAAAAAGAGCAAAGTCTAAGTGAACTGTTTTTGAGCTTTTTACTTATAAGCTAACAAGCCTATTATCAAACTTTATAAGCTGTAAATTTGTAACTAAGCTATTCTACTTATCTTGTATTGATCTAAGTAAAAGGTTTCTAAAAATTTCTACTAACAATAAGAAATCAAGGACAAAATTAAACTAGGAATTATTAGTGGCTGTTGGTTGTTGCTGTCATTTGATGTTGCTGGTGCAGTGTGCAAAGGGACAAATGTGCAGGATACAACTCTACTAAAAAAAACTTATTCAACTAACTCAATTCATGTACACTAATGATTACTAACACATAGTAACCATTTCATTACTTAAAATGAATTTGAATTCTAAAAAAATCTCACTCTTAAA
>BQNB010002011.1:0-93629 GCA_026074375.1 Tanacetum coccineum | reverse complement strand
TCTTGTATCTAGCGTTGTGTATTATGAAGTAGCACCCCAAGTGGTATTCCGCTGCGTTGTATATTTTTGGGGGTGTTACAAGCGTGATTTGAATAATTGAGAAGAGACAATGAATCAATTAGGAAAAATAGCAGGTAAATGAATCATATATTTAATATTTGAAGCATGATTGGAGGTGCAGTTAACGAACCAAATGATAGAAGAGGCTAGGGTTTATGTTAAATTTCTTCAAAAAAATTTAACATGTGCGTTGCACATGATAGTTGTGTATCACTCCATCTTTTTTTATTCCTGTCTCTTATTAATATGTGAGAATGAACTCAAGAAACGGCCCCTTTAAAATTTCCATTCCTCCCATTCTTCACTATTTAAAGAAAAAGAATTTGGTGGAAAGAGAATGACTTTTTAATTCTTTGTTTCCATTCTCAACAGCAGACAAACAAGAGAAAGCAACTTGATTCTTTTTCCTACCTTTCCATTCACCCCTACTAAACATGCCCCTATGGTATTCCATCCTTAGAATCCACCCTTAAGAACCCGTGATTCGACTTAACCACTAGGATCACTTAGATCAACTAGGACCACTAAGAACTTCCCCTTGGAAGTTTACCAAACCCCAACTAGATCTCTAATGATCTAGGATTGATCTCAGGGATACAAGACTTCCCTTACAACTTAGTAGATTGACATAAGATAGATGAACCAAGTTTTAATCTAACCTAGAGACTCGATTCTAAAGAAAGGGTATGATAAAGAAGACCCTCGACAAAACACACAAGTATGGATTAGGTACTTTTGAGGCTCTCTTGCGAAGATGTGTTCACTTTAATAGAATTATTGATGAGAAGTTTAGAACACTTAGATGTTAGACTTAGAGGATCAGAGAAGAGAAAAGAGAGGAAAGAACGTTTGCAAGAGGTGAGGAATACAAAGGCCAAGGGTGGGTATTTATAGGCAAAAATCTCAAATGTTGTAAAAACATTTCGCGAGTGACGCGCTACCTACGCGTCAGCGTGTGGCCAACGCGCCAGATTCCCAAAATGTTTTCTTCGGGATGTTGGCGTTTTAAATACCCATACTTATTAAACCCCCAATTGTACTTTATGCTATGACCTTTTAATCATTCTTAAACTCAAGGCCAACCAACTCAAATACCCATTTGATAAAAACGTTTGTGAAGTATTTAAAAGCGTTTAGCTTGTCCGATATTGTAAAGAGAGAAAAGAATTATCGAAAAGGGGTATTTTGGGTATTCCTTAAAGTTTAACTAGCTTAGTCAGGATCGAACTAAAGGTTTGAAAGAGATAGTTAGAGTACAAAGGAATATTCTTAGAATATTTCAAACTTAGAGAGAAAGGGGGAAGAATTTCAAATTTAAATTTCAAATCTTTCAAGCACATGTTGGATAAGAGAGAATGAGTTGTAAATGATTTGGCATGATGTGATGGAAAGGAGCCTGTTGATCTTGCTTTGAAATGGAGGGTTGAGATGAGATGAAGAAAGGTAAGTTGGATAGGTGAGATGGCAAGATCAATGATAGAAAGAGAGGTGTGTTTGTTTAGTGAGTGAAATGTGTTTGCTTATGAGAGGAGGTATGTTTGTTTAAGATGTGAGTTCAATCCAAGGTTAGAGAAGCGAATGACGTATCTTGGATTAATGGGGTGGCTTGATTAAGGGTGGAAGAGAAAGTGTGTTTGTTGTCTTTGTTTGAAATCAATCCAAGGGTGGAGAAAAGAATGAGGTAACTTGGATTAATGAAGTGGCTTGATCAAGGGTGAAGATAAGTGTGTGTGTGTGTGTAATTTAAATGTTATGTGGAAGAAGGTAAATAGTGAGTATGTGGTGGAGAATGTTTTGATAAGATATGGAGGAACCTTTGTTAGGAATGTAGGGAACAAAAGGTACAATAAGTACAAGGAAAGTACATTGTGTAAGGAAATGTGAGTTGTCATATGGGTGTTATTTGGGAAAGGTTTATTTGAATAAAGGATTGAAGATGAAGAATGAAGATGATGAAGATAAGGATGAAACCAAAGGATTAATTTGGATTAATAATCACATTGCCAATAAGAAAGGAAAGAGTAGGTATATGTGATTATGGGAAGGTTTAAAAAAGAAGTGTTTAGAGTGTGTGAATGGTGAAATAATTTGTTGGGTAAGAAAGGTGAACAAATGATTAGGAAGGATGTGTTGTAAGATTATGTAGAAGGAGTGTGGGAGTTTGTATGTCATCTTGTACATGTGAGGAATACATGTGAGTTTGTAAAACATTTATAGTTAGGAGGTGAGAAAAGTCAAAGCATGATTAACCTCCAAATACCGCAAACTCAATTTGTCATTTAAACTTTAATCCATGATAATCAACAAATGGATTTGATCACTAATCATCTTGATGCAAATAGGCTAAGTGCTTTGCATCTTAAGTAAAGCATATCCCGTGACAGGAAATGATGCGTTTACGCAAAGTGACCTTTGACTTAGTTTGACCATTAAAAAAGTAAAGCCCGTTACGTGATTAGGAATAACGTAAATCCGGATTAAGGTCAAATAAATACTTTCGTTTAATGGTATGTTGAAAATATGATCATACTAGGTTTAGAAAGAAGTTTCGGCCTTGGCTAGAGGCGTTTAATAAAGTATTTGAGTTGGCATATTGTTGAAAAATGGGAGGATTTGTTTTCGCTCCTCTCTAAGTCTAAACCTCATTTAGAGTGTTCCTAAATGCTCAAATCTCATATACATACCTTTATTAAAGTTTCTATAAGTGTCGGGTAAGAGAAAAGCCGACAAAAGAAAATCTGTAAAAACAGAGTTCGCTTGTGGCACGCGCTGACGCGTAACCAGCGCGCAGGACAGGCAAATTCGATTTTACGGATTTTTCCTATCGTTTGTGATTTCACATTTTGCGAACGTTTATTTGTCATCGTTAAAACATAAAGGAGATCCTGGTAAATGTTGCACCAACAAGCTCCCCCTTTTTGATGATGTCAAATAAAATTTCAGAAAGCAAATAAAATTACAAATGTAGCGAAGATGAAGACCGCCGTTGATGAAGTTCGCGTCTTGATCTTGGCTTTGTAATTTGGTAAAGCTTGAACATTGTCTTTACCTTATAAGCCTTGCATAACTTATCTACTCCCATGTATACTATAGCTCTTTGCTTTAGTAATAAGCCTCTTTGCTTTGCTTTCCTTCTCCCCTTTTTGTCAAATTAAAAAGGTGGGATCTTCGTCTTTTATTAGAAGGTTGATATCGTTGTAGAAGAAAGAATAGATATCCATTCATATGCTCCCCTTATATCGTTGCTCCCCTTGTTACAAGGCAGGGATCCATAGGTCAAGAGCATTACCTTTGAGGTGTTCTTGGCTATATCTAGTAACAAGCAAACACAAAGCAATACAAACAACAAACATATACACATGTTCAAGTCCAACATGGGTTAGTTTACCATTTGGAATCTTGGAAACATGGATGAGTACAAATATGGATTATTATGACTTTGTACATTGTTGCATATATTCATATACATATTTTAGCATTTTATATGTATGGATATTCATGACTATAATTATCTTTTGTTGAGCAAGCTAGAGATAATAAGTACATAAGCAAAACACATTTTATTAAGAAACACATAAGTTCAACATTTAAACGAGTTTTAGGTGTGTCTTGTGCGAGCGCGAGCGAGTTTTGATACCCTAAAGTAACCACAAACAGTCTATTCAGAAGAAAGAAAGAGAAAGGTCAAGCAAAGCTAATATTCCCTTAGGAAACACCTTGTAATCTCATATACTCTAGTAATCATTTGATTTTTGGTATCATTCGTTTAACTCAGTTAGTTTACCTTGGTTGATTGATTATTCTTGTATTGATTACAATGGTTAAGGGCTAATACCCTTGAGTATTAGCCATGATTATGAAGATTTAAATGTTTGGTTTGTTTATATCAGATATCTTAATTTATCTTGATTGTTGATTAAAAGGGATTAGTTATCAATTTTATACTTTTGTTTACGTGCTTTTGTATGCGACTTATCATTCAATTGGATCTAGTGATACCGATCAAGTTAGCTAGATGCCAGGATGGCTCTCCATATAGTGATTATATATCTAGAATAATAGGATCACAAATAATGCCTTATCTTTACCTTTGGTTTATGTGAACAAGTTAAACTAGCAGGTGACCTGGGATCAACAAATAACGTACTGATTCCTTTTTTAAAACATAACAGGACTGGATAAAGAAAATTGCCATTAAGCAGTAAGTGGGTAAAGTCTCCATGAGCTAGGGTTTAATAAGATCACCATTATTAATCTCCTAAGATAGATTATAATCAATAAATAAGATGCTTTATGCGGATGCGTTTAATTGTGACAGAATTCTACATGTCTAGGTTTTAGGAAGAAGTACCGCCTAAATCTTGGAATGATATGCTGCCTCAAGATAAGCACTCATTGCACTAAAATAAACAAACCCGCGTTTTAATTGGATTAATCATGGTTAATACAGTTTTCTTATATTTGGCTAGACCACTCTTCTATTTTTTAATTATCACTTGCATGTGTTAATGTGTTTTAAATTGATTTAAGTTACCAACAAACATGTGCCAGTCTATCAGACTGAAACCCCCCCCCCCTTATCCATTAGAATTAAGATTAACATAGGTTTATCATAGATTAGGATTAACATAGTTTAAATTAACCTAGTTTAGTCAGCCAAAATATTGATAGAATTATAGATTAACGCTCTCGTTCTTAGTGATTGACACCCTACTTACCAACGAAACTACATCTGATCAGGTACATTGCCCGTTAAAGTGTTGTTTTAGGTTAAGTCGGCAAAATATAAATGTAAAACTTGATAACTAAAATAACAACCTACACGACACAACATATCAAGTTTTTAGCGCCGATGCCGGGGAGTGAAGTTGTTTAATCTTTATTTTTATTTGATACTTTGATTTCTTAAACCTTGATTCATTAAACGCCTAGAAAAGTGTAATTTTAAGATTAGATGTACAATTTTGTATATTTTTTTGTTTTGTTTGCGTGTTTGTTTTGTTCGCTTTATTGTTTTCTATACACTGTTATGGTCGATAATCTGATACAGCGTATTCACTTTAATTGAATACGTCGTATCTAACTTTCTTAACCAATATTGCGTATATGTTCAACAGATCTATACGGCGTATTCAAATTAATTGAATATGGCGTATCGATTAACTCATATAACCTCAAAATCATATTCTTTGTATTTGATTTCCTTGCTTGATTTTCTGTGTTTTCTTTCTTCCGAGCCTATCTTACTGATTGTTTATCCTCTGTTTCAGGTAGTGCATGACAAGGAGTTTAACAAAGGAACTATTTACACCTTTTGAAAATCTGAAACGAGAATTTCACTCATCAAGGAAGCTCTCTAAGACACGGAGTCTTGACTATTTGAATTCACTGGAATTCAACCTTATTTCTGATCTCGAAGATCAGTTTGAAGAAGAAGAAACAGAAGCAATGGCAGAAACCATGGAAGAGTACATGTTTAAGACCCGATATGACTATGGATCGGGTGTTGCTGGGCCTAAAATCGATGACAAAGATCACTTTGAACTAAAAGGATAATTTCTAAAAGAACTTCGTGACAATACCTTCATCGGTTCGGATCATGAAGATGCGAACGAGCATATTGAAAAAGTTCATGAGATTGTCGATCTATTCCATATTCCTAAGTTAACTCAAGACCAGATACTGCTTCGAGCTTTCCCTATGTCCCTCACTGGAGCCGCGAGTCGTTGGCTAAGAAACAAACCATTTGGTTCAATTAAAACTTGGGAAGATCTGAAGACGAAATTTCTAAACAAGTATTGTCCACCTGCCCGAACTGCTAAGAAAATGGAGGAGATCAATAACTTTCAACAAGCACCTGATGAAACTCTTTACCAAGCATGGGAAAGATTCAAAGAACTATTAATGAAATGCCCTCAACACTACTTAACGGAGATGCAGGAGGTAATCTTCTTTTATAATGGATTAGAAGTTCCGACTAGACAAATTCTTGATTCCAAAGGTGCCATACCAATTAAGACAGTTACCGATGCAAAAGTAGTCATCAAAGAAATGGCCGAATATTCTCAAAAATGGCATAATGGAACATCTAGGACAATGAGTACTGAAACTTCTGATGGATTGGCTGCCATCCAAGCACAACTTAATAATCTTGGAAGGGAAATCAAGAAGGTTAATGAGAAGGTATATGTTGCTCAGGTGGGATGTGAGCTATGTAAGGGACCCAATACACCAAAGACTGTCTACTTAAAGAAGAAGGAAAAACCCTTGAAGAAGCATATTATACTCAATTTGGTGTACCTTTCCAATAAGGAGGGCAATATAGAGCAGCAGCTCTGGGATTCTACTAAAGAAATAATGCAAACCCTTCGTATCAAGAGAAAAGACAATCAATGGAAGAATCATTGAGCAAGTTTATGAATGAATCAATAAAGAGACATGAAGAAAACTCCAACCTGATCGAGGAAATTGAAGCTTCCACAGATTCTGCTATCAGAAATCAAGGAGCCTCGATCAAGGCTTTAGAAATTCAAATCAAGCAAATGAGCGTTATGCGAGAAAGGGGATCTGGAAGTTTACCTAGCTCGACTAAAACAAACCCGAGAGATCATGTCAACTCAATCTCGACTACACTTGAAACTGATACGACCTCGATACGCCGTATAAAATCTACCCAATACGCAGTATCGACCCAATAGAACAGTAAGCTGATTTTCAAGCCGAGACAAGCGACTATTCCTTTTCCTAGTCATTTGTATGATGATTGCTATGAAGAAAAAGGATCATATAGATTGAAAGATTTGGATGCCTATTCAATCAGAACTACACTTTGCAACGATGCCCTACCTCGAAAGGAGAAAGACCTAAGAAGTTTCACTTTACCCTGTTATATTAATAATGTTTGTTTTGAAAAATCCCTTGCTGACTTAGGAGCTAGCGTAAGTGTGATGCCTCTTTCGACCTACCTCAATCTAGGATTAGGCGAATTAGCTCATACTAAGTTGACAGTTGAATTAGCAGATAGGACAGTGAAACATCCTAAGAGAATTGCTGAAAATGTACTAGTAGGGATTGGTAAGTTTGTTTTCCCCGTAGACTTCATAATTCTAGATATGCCTGATGATGTCAATGTGCACTTGATCCTCGAAAGACCATTTTTGTCTAGCGCCCACTCTAAGGTTGATGTGTTTAAAAGAAAGATTACTTTGAGGGTAGGGGATGAGAAAATTATTTTTAAAATTGTTAAACCTGCTAGTAGTTTAATTAAGAGGGTCTACATGTTAAGCTTCAGAGAAAGAATGGACCTCGATTTGGAAGCTAGGCTGATGGGAGAAACTTTCATCTTAAATAGATCATTTATATGGAGATTATATTGAATTGAACAATCTGAATGAGCCCCAAGAGCTTAGAAGAAATCAAGTATTGATTTAAAACCCACCATTAAGGAAGGTGAGGTTGTTAATAAACACATGAAAGATATAGTCAAAACTAGGTGTGATTTCATTGGTGGATTGGATGATTACCCTAGTGATTGTAACTTTGATAGGAGAATCCATATCGACTGTGCTTACAATTTAAAGTTTTCGTGCATGATGGGTTTTGAGTATGTACACGTTAATTTCCTCCTAATTTTGCCTATTAATTTGATGTCTAAAAAGTTTTATAACTCGATAATGAAAGACAAAATTGAATTCAAAAGGAGGAATGAATTAGGAAACTTCATTAATGCACCTGTTTTCATTAAAAAAATGATGTTATTACTGATTTTACAGTTGTAGAAGATATGGATCCTTATCTTGACAAAGGAATGGGAGATGTGATAGTTGGAGAACCTTTTTACAAGGCTTCGTGTGTGGAATCCAGAAGGTTTGATGGAATCATTACCATCCGCGATGGAAATGATAGTGTAACTTACCAAATGGTGCGGTCAAACCCGAGGTTCAAACACCTCACTAATGAAAAATGCAACAAGATCCCACCATTACTAAAGGTGAGTGAACAAGATAAGATTAATGGAATCTCACACTCATACCAAAAGCTAAAGGGTTTCTACAAAGGAGTTTTAAATCTAGGACCCGAATTTATTTGAGATGCGAAGGTTAAAGAATGGCTTACACGTGGGCACATAAGCGTGCATAAGATGGAGTAAGGAGCCTGATTCGTGTCAAATAGTAATATATATATATATATATATATATATATATATATATATATATATATATATATATATATATAGTATGCATGTAATATTATAAAAAAAGTTGAATCAAGTTATATCAACAAGACACCACCAATCTAATTAATAAAAGTGATGAACGGTCATTTGCATCCTTTTATAGTATTTTTGGACAAATAGACCCTCATATGTATAAACTAGACTTATAAGGAACATAAGAAGTTTATATCTATTTTATAATGATTTGTATATAGAAAATAAATATTGATCCAAGGTGTATTATGTATAGGTATTTCATGATCAACCACATGGTCCAAGGCAGCCTTATGTTTCCAAGTCCCAACTCGGAAATATATATATGTATATATATATATGGGATGGGTTCTAGGGAAAACCATATTTTGCTAGAAAACCTAGAAAACTCAGAAAACCAAACAGATGCCCTAAAAAAACCAAACAGATGCCCTAATTTTTTCAGACAAAAAATTGGTTTTTCAGGCAAATATGGCCTCGATATAATGTCTGTAAAAAACTCAAAAACCAAACAGATGCCCTAATTTTTTCAGGCTATATAAAAGATTTTTTAGGGCATCTGTTTAGTTTTTAGGGCATCTGTTTGGTTTTTTTGGGTTTTTACAGAGAGTAAATCGAGGCCATATTTGCCTGAAAAAACAATTTTTAGCCTGAAAAAATTAGGGCATCTGTTTGGTTTTTTTAGGGCATTTGTTTGGTTTTTCTGGGTTTTCTGGGTTTTCCACCGAAATTAGGTTTTCTCATGATCCCATCCCTATATATATATATATATATATATATATATATATATATATATATATATATATATATATATATATATATATATATATATATATATATATATATATATACGTATATATATATATACGTATATATATACGTATATATATATATACGTATATATATATATATATACGTATATATATATATACGTATATATATATATATATATATATATACGTATATATATATATACGTATATATATACGTATATATATATACGTATATATATATATACGTATATATATACGTATATATATATATGTATATATATATATATATACGTATATATATACGTATATATATATATATATATATATATATATATATATATATATATATATATATATTCGCTCGCTCAATATATATATTTATATTTGCGTCATAGCCTGTGATCCGTTTGGGCGGAGGTAGTTCATTTTACTATTATTATTCTTACGTGTATGTTTTGTGTATATCCATGCAAAGTATAAAACTAAAGAATCGTTAACAGATAATATATAAATGAAATATGTTGCTTTATTTAAAAAATAATAGAGTATATAAACAATCGTAAATGAAACACCATGTTGTCTTAAAAATACCTAAAATGTGCATGTGATATATGAACAAAAGTAGAAACATGTCAAAAAAAAGTATTAAAGTATGTAAACAATAGTAATGCAATGCATCGAGGTTTACCTTGTTATCTTAGTGGATTTCGATCACATTACGTTTTTTTGACAAGCATTGGTCTTACAATTCCGAAGAACTTCCTTGAACAACGATGCTTGTGCAACTCCTTGTCGTGGTTAAGTTTGTGCAGACACTTGAATCATCAATCAACATGTCATCTTTGAATTCCATGAATGTTACCATTTATGATATCCTATATCTAGTCAATGAAATCAGCTTGAGATGTGAATCATAATATACCAGTATATCCATAGTTACTTCAATGAACGGTGTATAGCAAATCTAAACAGCCTTGTATAAACTACTAATTCAATAAACGATTGCAACATCCCTAAAAGATTAAGATTAGAGGTTGCAAAGTTACTGGGTTGATGACGGATAAAATTGGTAAAAGAGTTTTGTATGAAAGTGTTATCGGAGATCAAAAAAGAGTCTTAATATCTCATCCCATAAAATTTAGCATACTTACCTCAAAATCAAGAGTCAAATTAGGTGATTCCATAATGAACTTCCCATTTCAGGATTAAGATGTGAAACCCATCATGTTTTGCCATCAGCGTGACACCTCATCATCTCGTGATGAGGAGTCACTAAATTATTATTTATCAAATTCATAATTAAAATTCAATGGCGCTTAAAATGCGTTAAGCAAAGTGCTTGTCTCATTTTACGACCATAATCTCTTATAAGGAAATACGTATGTAATAATGAGAATGTTTAGTATGTATCGGCCTCTAGAAAATAAGTGTGTAACGTGTAAATGATACCTCTTTCACCAAGTATAATGTTCTTCCATACTCCTTGAAGTGTGAGTTGCCAATATATATGAACTAGAGAATCAGTTGTTAGCAAGAATGAGCTAGATACAACTTTCATGACAAGGGACATGTTTGGTACGAATAGCGCCTTGTTTAAGTTGATACCTGAAACATCAATATAAATTAATAATGTGTACTATTACTTAAAAATTATACATTTGAAAAAAGAAAAGTTAATGATTCTTTTGAGATATTTACCATGACAACCACATGCTTTTACCTGCCGAGGAAGCAACAATTTTCATATTTTACCATGACAATCACAGTATTTAGTTAGAGTGAATTCTTTTAAAGCCACAAAAATTAAATAAATATGTTATTACCTCTTCAGCCGTAGGACGGTGCTTAGGATCAAATGAGATCATTCTTTCTAATAAACAAAGAGCAAGAGTATCTAGATTCCAAAATTACTGCGAGATACAATTTTATTACCAGCAGGTCTTTCCGCCACTGTACTTGATAACAAATAATGGAATTAAGTTTTTGGCGTCGTTATCGTATATCATTGTCATGGGATTCTTAATGGACCATGGACTACAATGATGTTAGTAATTATGTAACAGTTTAAAGCAAGAAAAAATTAATTGGAATATATAAATAGATACGACAATAATGCTAACAATACGTTAGATTGTAATTTGCGTTTATAAGTCAAACCTTAAAGAAGTAGCTTAACAGGGAACGGATCGGAATTCGCCTAAAGTGTAGTTTTTATTAGTTTATTCATATTGGCACCCATTTAATGTTAAAAATAAGAAGGAAAAAAAGTAAAAGGTTATAGCAGAACCCGACCCATTTTCAGCTTTACACCTATTACCCTTTTTTTTTTTTGTTCTGACCGATTACCTAACCTACTAATTACCTATAATAAAATGGTAAAAAGATAAAAGAAATGTACCTTAACCGTATTTACTAAGTACAAATCAAAAAATTTGTTGCACTCAAATAATTGTGGCATTAAACGGCCAGAGAGTTGGATATTTTTACATAAGTAGTTGATTAATACTACCTCCAACACAAGTATATACATGAACACATTAAAGCTGGAAATATAATTTAGATTATAATGCATGAACTTGTAGTAAATATACAAAAGAACCATTTGTTGAAAAAAAATTACCTTCACCACCAATAGTCTTGTAGGTGTAAGTTCACTTACCTCATCGGCCACGTCCTCCGGTTGCCAAGACCAGCCTTGTGAGCTGAAGCGTACTTTCCCCTAATTAAATTAAGTGGCCAAAATTACTTGAATCATATTTAAGGAAATGCCTTATTTGAAAGTAAATGAGAATTAAGCAAATGTTATTAATTACCTCTATGTAGTACTCATTCTTGTTCAATATATCTTCCCATGACATATCCGTAAATTCTGTTTTAAACAACACATAAAAAAACAAACCATCAATTATAAGTGACCGACAAAAGCATTTTATCAGTGTTTGATAGCTTAATAGTTGCTATTGTAACATATATTTTAGAGGTGTATGTCATTAGTACATCCTCCATTCTAAGAAGCTTGGCATTAGTTGGGACGATGAGTGCAAATGTTTGTGTTTTTTTGGTTAAATGTTTAGGTTCATGTTTTCAATTGCATAAGTTCTAATCAAAGGCAGTAGTTAATTTTCGTCAAAATACAAAATATTAGATGATATACATTTCACCTAATAAAATACGCAATTTATACAGAAAAGGTAACAATGTCGATATCATTGTTATCATGCAAAGGTAACGTACTTACGTAGCACGCGTAGTATTAACGGGGTATATAAATCAAACATACTAAACGACAAAGAAAAAATATAAGACCGGTTCCATTAAAAGGTCGATAATATTTCTTACCGTTATATAAGATTGGTTATGTTTATAGGCAACAAAAGGGAAACCTACATAAGTAAGAAGGATATTTGCGATGGGACTTCCATTTATAAATAATCATGGTGGTCAGATACTTTTCGGGCCTGATGACAGTTATTTGTATATGATGTTGGGAGATGGTGGAGGCAAAAATGCTCCTTTTGGATTTGCTCAAACATGTATTAATTTTCTTCATATTGAAACAATTATCCATGAAGATTATAAACTTTTAGAAAACAGAATTGAAGGTATTTAAGCATACAGTAAAAGGGAAGCCAAAAGATTAGATTTTTAAAGCTTATACTAGCGGTGTATTTGGTGAAAGAAGCAAAGGCAGTATCAAATCCCACTTCACCACCAAGAATCACATCCTTGTTTCCGACTGTGGCATCAACATTTAAAACCGGGGATGGGTTCAGACCCGTACTGCAATAAATGGCAATTTGTAGATGAAGATACTGACATCAAGTAAGAGAAGAAAATCTTATCGGGTTGGTATTTTTTAGATGATAATACTTAAGATACATAACCAGTACTTATATATATAAGCTGGTAATCGTTGTTGATGATATTATTTATAGGGATTCAATAACATATAACAAAAAGTATAGCCTTCTTTATAGTGAATCAATGCCATTACAGATAATTTTGCATTTAGCCCAACATGGTATCCGTGTCGATTAAAATAGTGTCTACAGTCAAATCAATACAAATAGAACTTAATACTTGCAGATTAAATCAGTAACAAAAATTGTAGGATATAACGAATTTGACACGTACATCTTTCTTGAGCGACAACCATGAGCAACAACATTATGCAGCCATATCAGATGTTAAAGCATTCCAGATACAATCAAAATCAATTATAATTGTTCTCTAGAATTTTAAAGGCTTTCTATACAATAAATAGAACGTGGCGTTTTAATTTAGTGTATACAAAACTTAACAAATGCGTGATGCATCCAATTTTCAACTTTACTTGCTTAGACGATCGATATTTGGAACAATAAACTCCTAGCATTTGTATGCAAATAGACCTCGAGAGGCATAATTTGCTCAGGCCAACAACAAAGTTGAGCAACCTATGAAATAACTGTTAAGTCATAAAAGTATATAATATAATACACGAATTCAGACAAAATATAAATCTTACGGCTTAGTTATAATATTTACCCCATTTCATCTAATCTGATAACGGTGTCCTACTTCACCTCCAATTGCTGTTACCATGATTCCCTTCATTATCTAACGGATTGTTTATTGTTTGATCCCATTTTTAGATAGGCATAAAAATGGGTGGGTCAAAAAATAGACAATAAGTAATCTCCTTATAAGAATCTTAATAAGAAATCCCAAACAACCCCTTATAGTAGTTATTATAAAAAGCAATTCCAAACAATCCTTATAATCATCCGAAAAACTATGATGAATTGCATGTAACTTCCAACCCCACACCCCCCCCAAAATATCAGATGTCTGATTAAATGCATATTCGACCTAAGTTGATAAAAAAAAACCTAACCTTTCTTACTGATGCATCAATGTTATTCCTTTGAGCCAAACCAACGATGAAAGTTACCAAATACTTTGGTTTGTTTTTCTAATCCTAAAAGTTTCATCATCAAATAAGTTTGTGTGCAAAGTTTTACTCAATTTTTAAGGTAATAAAAATGTGTCGCGTTGCCTAACGTTTAGTATTACAATGATAAGATGTCTTTAAGAAGAACCTTATATCATCATGAATCATGTACCAGAAATGATTAGATACACAAAATGATAAAAACAAAAATGGAGAAAGTAATTGCTTACCATATATTTGCTAGAACCCTCTTGGGTAGTTCTATCTTCTTCTTGAAGACAGCTTCTTTGATACCTTTAAAAAAATAACCGACACTCAATCAAAGATAAATAACATCATAATGAACATTAAATGCAAGTTTAACTTTAAATCATCAAAAAAATCAAACATAAAAATCATTTCAAATGCAAATCGAACACAATAATTCATTCCAGAAAGAAGAAAAACAATCAAAATAACCAAAACAACGAATTAATTTTTTTAGTTTTATAAAATATATCTGACGAACCTTTTTGTAATCTTTATATTTCTGATTTTGGATCACCATTCGAATGTAATTAGGTTATGGGAATAAACAAATATTGAAATTACATTTTGAAAATCAAACAATCATACCCAAAATAATCGACTTAAACATGGTAGAGATAGAGGAAATATAGCTGTATTTTAGGAAGTGAGTTATGTGAATTTATGAAGGTCGGTTTCAAAATTCAAATGGTTGTGTGAAGTCAAATGAATCGACTTTGTAGGATGCTGTTAATAGAACAATGAATTGTTGGATTTTTTTAAAGGATGACAGTTTTTTTTAGTATCCATCACAACTATTGTTATAGCACAGTGGTTGAACATTTTGAAAAATATTTTTTGAAAATTAAAAAAAAATTCAAACATTAGAAAATTTGAAATAAATTTGAAAAATTAAAAAAAAATTCGTAATTTTATTATCGCGAGAGATGCACTTTGGTGCATCCATTTGAGTTATTTTATGGCATTTGTTTTAATATTGTATTAGGGCATCAATTTATTTGTTATGTAGGCATCGCTGTGTATGTTTAGGGCATCTATATGTATGTTTAGGGTAACACGTAATTTTAATCACTGTGTATGATTAGGGCAAAACACGAATTGTTACAACGTTTGTTTGTATAATTAGTGCATTCAAAATATGTGTTACGACATCTCTTAGTTTGATAAGAGCATCATGTTAAGTTAGGGCATCTGCTTGTTTTGTTTATTGAATCCATCTGTATGAACATTAGGGCATCACTGTGTATGTTTAGGCTAACGTGTAATCATAATCAGTTATCGATTATTGTTATGATAAGGGCATCTATTAGTATGATTAGGGCATCACACGAATTGTTACAACGTTTGTTTGTATAATTAGTGCATCTAAATTATGTGTTACGGCATATCATAGTATGATAAGAGCAAGAAAACCTCATCTTAGTAGAAAACCTAGAAAACAAAACTACAGGGTAGATCTTGTAAACATTCAAACCTTATAGTAAATTTAAAAAAAATAACTTTATTTAATTATATGTAATTATATAATTGAATACCTATTTTTAAAATATTAAAAAAATCAATTTTAAAAAAATTTGAATTATTTTTTTCTAAAAATGATTTTTTCGAAAAATTTTCTTTTTTTGAAAATTTTTTTTTCATAAAATATCGATATTTTTGAAAGTTCAAAAATTTTAAAATTTGAAAAAAAAGGTTCGAAATATGGAAAACAAGTATGAAAATATTAAAAAAAGTTCAAAAATATGAAAAAAAATTCTAAACTTTTTTAAAAAATCGATATTTTTCAAATCGAAATAACGAAAAAAAAGTTTGAAATTTGGAAAACATGTTCGAAAATTGGAAAACAAGTTCGAAAATATGAAAAAAAAGTTCGAAACTTAAAAAAAAAGATATTTTTGAAATCGAAATTTTGAAAAAAAATACGAAAATTCTTTTTTTCAGAACAAAAAATCGATCTTTTATAAAACTTGAAAAAAGATCAGAAATTTGAAAAAAGGTTCGAAAATTTGACAAAAATTCGATATTTTTTTAGAAAATTTAAAAAAAAGTTCGATAATTTGTAAAAAAGTTGGAATATTTGAAAAATAGTTTGAAATTTTTTAAAAAAGTTTGAAAATTCTAAAAAAAAGTTCAAAATTTTGAAAACAAAATTCAAAAAACTAAAAAAACTTCGAAAATATGAAGAAAAGTTCGAAAATTTGAAAACAAGTTTCAAAAATATGAAAGAAGTTCAAAAATTTGAAAAAAAAGTTTGAAATTTTGAAAAAAAGTTTTGAAATTTTAAAAAAGTTCAAAATTTTGAAAAAAAAATTGATTTTTTGAAATTTTAAAACAAAATTCGAACTTTTTTTCAAAATATGTATTACGGCATCTCTTAGTATGATAAGAGCATCATGTTAAGTTATGACCTCTATTTGTTTTATTTGGTGCATCTATTTGTATGAACATTAGGACATCATTGTGTATGTTTCATCCAAAATATATGTTAAGACATCTTTTAGTATGACAAGAACATCATGCTAAGATAGTGCATCTTTTTGTTTTGTTTAGTGCGTCCATTTATATGAACATTAGAGCATCATTATGTACGTTTAGGGCATGTATTTGTATGTTTTGGGGGTAACCTGTAATTAGAGTCGGTTATCGATTATTGTTATGATATGGGCATCTGTTTGTGTGATTAGGGCATCAAACGAAATGTTACAACGTTTGTTTTGTGTAATTAGTGCATCCAAATTATTTGTTATAACATCTCTGAGTATGATAAGAGAATCATGTTAAGTTAGGGCACATATTTGTTTTGTTTAGTGCATCCATTTGTATGAATATTAGGGCATCATTGTGTATGTTTAATCTAAAATATGTGTTAAGGCATCTCTTAGTATGGTAAGAGCATCATGTTAAGATAGGGTATCTGTTTTGGTTTGTTTAGTGCATCCATTTATATGAACATTAGGGCATCATTGTGTATTTTTAGGGCATGTGTTTGTATGTTTAAGGGTAACGTGTAATCAGAATTAGTTATCGATTATTGTTATGATAAGGGCATCTGTTAGTGTGATTAGGGCATCAAACGAATTGTTACAACATTTGTTGTAAAATTAGTGCATCCAAAATATTTTTTACGGCATATCTTAGTATGATAAAAGCGTCATGTTAAGTTAGGGTATCTATTTGTTTTGTTTAGTGCATCCATTTGTATGAACATTAGGGCATCATTATGTACGTTTAGGGCATTTATTTGTTTGTTTGGGGTAACGTGTAATCATAATCAGTTATCAATTAGTGTTATGATAAGTGCATCTATTAGTATGATTAGGGCATCACACGAATTGTTATAACGTTTGTTTGTATAATTAGTGCATCCAAAATATGTGTTACGACATTTCTTAGTAAGATAAGAGCATTATGTTAAGTTATGGCATCTGTTTGTTTTGTTTAGTGCATCCATTTGTATGAACATTAGGGCATCATTGTGTATGTTTAATCCAAAATATGTGTTAAGGCATCTCTTAGTATGACAAGAGCATCATGTTAAGATAGGGCATTTGTTTGTTTTTATAAGAACCCTAAATTTTCATCAATATAATATCCATCTATTAAATCAGATGCACTTTGTATACCTCCTCTTTACAAGGAATTTTTTTTGCTTTATTTCATTATGCAACGTAACTTACATCTCTACAGTAAACGAGCTCACACAACCTCTATCAATGCCATCTAAATCTATGTTTATATCATATAAACATCCTAATATGTCAAGTCTATCTTAATATCATTTTTACTAAGTACATTATCCATTTTACGTACTTTTCAAAATGTTATACAAAAACAACCATTAAACGTTAACGTTTATATCAAAACCCTAATTATAAGTAATGTGTACATATAAAATGAATGTACAAGCCTTTAAAGCATGTGTACAAGTATCAATGCACAATAATTGAATTATATTTTCGCTCCATATCAATGTATAAGTCATTAAAGCTCAAGGTACAAGTTATTAAGCACACATTCAAATAAGCTCATTTTACCACCGTTTTCATTCTAGTTTCTTACCTCCACTTTAACACAAGGTACAAGCACTTAATACATAACCTTTAAACCCTAAACCCTAACCCTAATTCATCCTAAACCCTAATCTAAAACCCTAAAACCCTAAAACCCTAAACGAAACTCTAAACCCTAATTTCACTCTAAACCAAAAACTAAATCCTAAACCTAAAATTTAGACCCTAAAACTTAATCCTAATCACTAAACCTTAATCCTAACACTAATCCTAAACCTTAATCTTTCCTAAACACTAACCCTAATTTGAATTTAGAACCTAAATACCCTAATCGAACCCTAAACCAACCCGACACCCCTTTTTCTTGCATTTTGACCCATTTTACACCTAAGCTAGCAACCAAGCACCTCAAGCACCTCTATGACCTCACCCTTATATATCCAAGCTACTTACAAGTACCTCCTTTTCAACTCTTAGCCACCAAGCTTGCTACATCACCTCCTTTCTCCTTCTTGTAGCCGTGGCTTCCAAACAATCCCCCACGTCTTCATGGAATCCCCCACCTCTTCATGGCTAGTTTGTAGCTCATATTACTCACCATCTTAGCCCTCCTTGTCACTTCACTAGCCTAGGACACTAAGCAAACCCAAACTTAGGCTCCAAGGGGATTTTGACCCTATAAAAGGGACGCACCCTTCATTCTTCAACTCACACCTCTCAAACTCATACCAAACATCAATGGAGTCTTAAGAGCATCAATATAAGATCAATAGAAGTCCCTAAGCTCAGAATAGAAGCCAAAAAGCAAGAAAAATGAAACCTTGAAGTCGTTACTAGGTGTACGAACCTGAAAACCCCATTTCGACCCATTTTAGCTCAAGTAAGCCTAAGATATTGTTCCATAAGCTTATATTCTGTACAATAATGTTCATAATACTCTTAAGATCATGTATAAACTCTTGTTTGAAGCTTTGAATCCTCAAACCTGCATGTTTTTGATAAAAACCCTAAAAACGACCCGTTTTGATTTTCTAGCTAACAGATCCTTTTTCTAAACTTTTGTTACATTAAAACTTCTTATTTTAGCTTATACTAATAAGCTATAACCTGAAAATATCATTTGGAATCCTAAAATAAGGTTGCATGGCATTTTGGACTTGTTTTGCAAAAGTATTCCATGCAAGGGGTATATATCATAACTTTCTGAAATTTATAACTAAAGGGGCTGAAAATGTCATTATTTCAAAGTTATAACTATAAGAACCTATTTTTCCAAGTTTCAAAGTTAAAGGTTTAAATTATATATACTTTATGTATAAAGGACTAAACTTGTAAAAGTTTATAAACCAGGGGTATATATTGCTAATTTTGCAAACTTATAAAATATTATATTTGTTATAACTCCAAGGGCTATTTTGCTAAGTTTTAAAGTTAAAGGTTTAAATTATATACATTTTATATAGGGACTAAACTTGTAAAAGTTTATAAACCAAGGGTATATATTGCCAATTTTGCAAACTTTAAAATATATAAAATTTAATATTTGGTTTATATAAATTATAAATAATTTATATCTAATATTACGAAACTCGTTTTTATTAAAACCCGACCACATTTATCGTTATGATCATAAATCAGACGCATTATTTCGTTATATATTTTAATTGAATTTTTCATCAAAACTATACTTTTGAAGAAATTTAAAATCTTATCGTATCACATTACTAGGAATTTCATGTGAGGGTTTCATTTGGAGTCTTTCATTTTGTCGAGTTTGTTGGGGTTTACGATTTAAAGTGCCCTGGCTCCTCAAACGATACTACATGGCCTCTGGATTCTGATTGCCCGAACAGTGATACAATATTTCCATAATTTAATAAATCAAAGTGATATCGTTAACTTAATGAAGTTTTGAAACATAAACCATCACACTAAGCTTGGACATATCACCCCAGGTTGCGTGACGAAGCCGTTACTTTCACTTGATATACTTTTGCCATCAATCAGATTTCCCTATACTGTTAAGGTGAGGTTCTTGCCTCACTTTTTAATCTTCTATTTCATAAAAACCTGTGATGGGGATACATGCTGTTAACATGAATACACTGTGTTTTCTAAATGTATGTTTTACTGATATATATTTGCATTGTTGTCTATTCCCTTTATGCCAAAAAGACCCCCACCATCATGGACCATTAATCACTTGCGAGTGAACGTGAAATTGTGAATAGGCCTATTGGGATTGACGACTCCCGTTTATGTTAGCTGGATAGGTAACCAAACGCACTATATTTGAAACTCATAGGTATATGGCAATTACCTATACGGGGGCCATTATCTTTATATATATCATTATTGATATATACACTAGTCAGTTTGAGTGCCATGAGCTTAGACGTAATAATACCGTTTTCCATAATAATTGTACTCATAGCAATTATTACACTTATGGGTGTATAACAACGTAACCTACTCTTATGATGACTTGTATTCACACTATTTATTATAAACCTATGAATTTCACTCAACCATTGTGTTGAACTTTTTAGCATGTTTTTATACTCTGGTAACTGAATTCTTATGGCACGGAGGTGGCACGCGACTTGCGATGGCTGCCTAAACTGTTATCATTCAAACTTTATGTTTTCATGTAGATTTTTGGACCTCTGTTTGTAAAAACTCTGATGATATAATGAATGATAACTTATCTTTTAAAAACGTCTCTTTCGAGTCGTTTTCTATGATTATGACTATTTACTATTAAACAATACCCCAGATTAGCTTCCGCTGCTATATGTCAAAAATGGGGGTGTTATAGATTGGTATCAGAGCCAAGGTTATAGAGAACAAGGTTAAAACCTTAACTATAACTACTTTTCTTTTGCCACTACATCTCCTGAATAGTATGTAAAGATACATAAACTATAATTAATCTATTATTTTAATAACTTTTGTTTTTATCAACTGGTATTGTTAACAGAGTGATGTCTTCTCCCAACCATCCTACTTCCAATATTAAGGATGCTTTTTTCTTTAACTTTCCGGACTATATCATAGCTTCCCCAGACTATGTCCCAGCTTCACCAGGAAAAACTTATTTTAGCTCTTCAAATAACTCATTTGGTGTAGTTCCAATAGTTTCACCAACTCTTTCACTTTTTCATGATGACCCCTATATGAAGGTCATGCATGCATACTATGCTAAAGAATCACCTATTCTACCACCAACTATTGTGCCTCCATCTACAATGATATCTCCAATGTTTAATCCTTAAGAATTCTTTCTTCCGGAGGAATTATTGCCACCTAAGAAACAAGGCCATAATAAATCATTCTCCTCTACTTTTGCCCTACCTCAAGAATTTAAGATGGGAGAAAGCTCTCGTAAGACAAGTATGGAACGTCACGAGAAGCAAATTGAGGAAATCCTGAATCATCTGAATGAACTCTGTCTCGACCGCATTGAGCACATAGAAGATAAAATAGAAGGTCTCGAAAAAGGTCGGGTGATTATACAACAAGATTTCAATAATCTGGAAGCTGAACTCCAAAAGGCTCATGCTCGAATTGCTAAACTTCAAAGAAAGCAAATGGGAAATAACAACAAGATTGCTCTTGCTCGCTTCAGGATTGCTAATCTAGAAAAAATCATCAAAGAAATCCAAGTCCGTCACCAAGCAGACAAGGAAAGTCTTCTGAATGCAATCTATGAACACAAGAACAGCCAGAAAGGACCATCGAACTACTAGATTAAATACTAGTTATAGTTTTTAACCTAGCCACGGGATGTGTGGTATAAATAACAACACTGTAAAAATTTTTGGACTACTGTACGAGTACAAAGGCAAGTTGTTCATGATATAATACAATGGCAATCCCGTTATACCTTGTTGTTTCATAATACCGATATATCCATCCTAAAACAACTTCTCTTATATCATCATCTTCCGTTTACAGCCGTTATGATCATACCATGATTTTCTAAAAATCATAGATATTATTTGATATGAATTATCTATGATTTTGATATCACTATTGTGACAATGTTTATTTTTGAACTTTAATCATTTTAAGACTTATGATATCATTCTTATTACGTGTTATCTTATGTTGATAGAATGCCTCCCAAAAGGATGTCAACATCTGAAGCACCAGCCATGACTCAGGCTGCCATCAGGAAACTAGTTGCTGACAGTGTTATGGCGGCTGGAAGCACAAGCCGCTAACATGGAAAATACTGATAATACCACCAGACCAAGAGAAGCTCCTGTGGCAAGACAATGTAGCTACAAAGAGTTCATGAGCTGCCAACCTATCAACTTCAAAGGTACGGAAGGCGCTATTGGTCTCATCTGCTGGTTTGAAAGAACTGAATCAGTGTTTTCCCGTAGCAACTGTACCGAAGACTGCAAGGTAAAGTTTGCTATTGGTACTTTAACTGAAGAAGCTCTATCCTGGTGGAATTATTTTGCCTAGCCTATTGGGATAGAAGAAGCTTACAAGATTACCTAGGTTGAATTCAAGAAGCTTTTGATAAAGAAGTACTGTCCCCGAACTAAAGTCCATAAGATGGAAGACGAATTTTACCATCTGAGTGTGAAGGGGAATGATCTCAAGACATATGTGAGAAGATTCTAGGAATTGGCAACCTTGTGTCCCACTATGGTGCCAGATTCTGAGAAAATGATGGAAGTTTTCATCGGGGGATTGCCTCGAAGTATTGAAGGGAATGTTACTGCCTCTAAACCTCAAAATCTAGAGGAAACCATTAACATAGCCTAGAGGCTAATGGATCAGGTAACAAAGCACACTCCGGTGCAAGTATCAAGTGATCACAAATGAAAGTTTGACGACAGAAGAACTTTCAACAACAAAACTACCGCAATGATAATAACAACAACTACCATAACACCAACAACCGCTACAATAATCACAAACCACAACAGAACAGAAGACAAGAAACCTTCAGGTCTTATGCTGTCACTCCAACTAAAAATAATAGGTATATTGGAAACCGTCCTTTATGTAAGAAATGCACTTTGCATCACATAGGACCTTGCAATGTTAAGTGTAATACTTGTAACAAAGTGGGTCATCTGACTAAGAACTGCAAAAACAAAGGGACAGCCACTGGAAGTAATCTGCTACCTGTGACAGTTACTTGCCATGCCTATGGAGAGAAAGGGCATTATGCAAGTCAGTGCCGAAAAACCACTAACAACAATGCCCAGAAGAGCCTACATGCTAAGGGTAGGTATGTCATCAAGACAACCGAAACTGAGAAGAGTTAGGGTTTTTCTTCTAAACCAACATCTAGCCAGAGTATTATTTGATTTTAGAGCCGATAAAAGCTTCATATCCATATCTATTGCCTTTAAGCTAAATATTTCACCCATTATAATAGATACCTTTTACGATATCGAAATGGCTGACGGAAACTTAGTAAGCACAAACACCATTATTCATGGTGCAATCTTGACCTTGTTAAACCAACCTTTCAAAATTGATCTTATGCCGATTAAACTTGTCGTCATTGGTATGGATTGGTTATCCAAGTATCATGCTAGGATCATCTGTGACGAGAAAGTCGTCCACATTCCCATCGACGGTGAAACATTAATCATTCGAGGTGACCAAAGTAAAACCCGACTAAATCTCATATCCTGTATAAAAACCAAAAGGTATATATCCAGGGGATGTTAAGTTTTCGTAGCCCAAATAATGAAAAAAAAGTCGGACAAGAAACGACTAGAAGACATACCGGTAGTTAGAGAATTCCCAGAAGTTTTTCCTAAAGATCTACATGGCCTTCCTCTCGTTCGTCAAGAAGAATTTCAAATCGATCTAATTCCAGGAGCAACACCTATAGCCCGAGCACCTTATAGATTAGCTATTTCAGAAATGCAGGATTTATCTAACCAACTTCAAGAGTTGGCAGACCGAGGTTTTATTCGACCAAGTACTTCACCTTGGGGAGCTCCTGTCTTATTTGTTAAAAAGAAAGACGGATCTTTCAGAATGTGTATCGATTACCGAAAGTTGAATAAACTTACCGTAAAGAATCGTTACCCATTACCCAAGATCGATGACATATTTGACCAACTTCAAGGTTCGAGTGTTTACTTAAAGATCGACTTGAGATCAGGTTATCATCAACTGAGAGTCAGAGATTGATCACGCGCGAACTCACCCCTCTTTTTATGTATCAATACGTACAAAGAAATATAAATACACAACCAGGATCAGAATCCGCGAGATCAAGAAAACCGGAAGCAGTATAGAGTGTTCCCGGGTCGTTTTGTCCCAACGAGGCTAGAGATGGAAAATCGCCAGACGATTGATGATTGGTGTTTGAATGTAACAAGGAATGATTGGGAATTAAAACTGAAAGTAAATGCACATAAAAATTACACAAAGATCATAAGCTGGAACAAGAATCAAAGCCAGCAAAGGCAAAACACTAAAAACTTTTACACTAAGGCACAAATAAGCTCTAATAAGCTTAAGACAGACAAATAAGCTAATCTAAATCTAAATAAGCAAATTAGGCATACAATTAAGCTAAATTAAACAAGATAAACACAACAGTACTAACAACAGTACTACCAGTATTAACTACCAGTTTAATTAGAGTTAGTACTTATTTACTGCTAGGCTTAAGTTAGTACTGTTAGCTAAAGGTTAGTACTGCTAGCCTTAACAAAGCACAATTAAACAAGAAATAAGCAAATAAGCTAAAACAGAAGGTTAACTACCCAGAATAAGCACTTAAGCATAAGAATAAGCAACCAGAATAGACTATAATTGACAAATAAGCTAGAAAACTAAAACTGATAAACTCTTAAAGTTATTTTAAGAATGCAAATAAGTTCTACTTAAGACAGTACTAAAATAGGCTTAATCTACTCTAGAAAGCTAAAGAAATCTTAAACAAGCTGAAAATAAATTAGCTCTGTTAAGTTAAAAATGAATCCTACCAAGTTACTAACAGTTTTAACTGACAGTACTAACTTGGAGTTAGTACTGCTAGTGTTAGTTAGTACTGCTACCTTTGAAATTCCAAAAGAAAATGAACTAGCAGTACTAACTTGGAGTTAGTACTGGTAGCTTTAAGTTAGTGCTGTTCCAAAAGTGAACCAGCAGTACTAACTTGAGGTTAGTACTGCTAATTGAAAATACCCCTTAAAAATCATTTTTCTTTCAAATTAAGTAAAAACAGATTATCAAATAACAAAGTAAAACACTTATAAGCAATTTTCAATCCATAATAAGCACTTAAATAAGCATGAATTAGCCTAGCAGTGTTAACTTATAACTAGCAGTTTTAACAAATAAACTAACAATTCTGCAATAGACAAGTAAAGTAAGAAATAGAGAGACTTACTACACCCTTGCTCAAAACAGGGTCAAACAATGAATCTACAAGCTCTAGCTTGCATAAAACAAGCTAGTGAGAGTCCATAAGCCCATCCAAAACTGGCTTATCATCCATAACATCAGCTGAGGTATATTTGAGAGTGAATGGTGTGATATTCTCTTAACTACTTAACTTTTTAAGTTCACTTAGTTAAAACAGTTTGTAAACAAGCTGTATTGAGAGCTTTTGAACACAAAACAACTCAATTAAGAAACTTAACACTTGGGATTATAAAGTGACTTTAAAAACTCAAACTTGCATTAAAACTGGTAAGTGTTACAAGCTGAAAGTAAAAACTGTAAATAACTGAAAATAAGCTAAGTTAAATTAAAAACTAAAAACTAGATTCTAAGATTGCCTCAAAGGCTTACAAAAGGCTCTATTTATAGCCGAAGTATTGGACTTGCATCTTGTGCTTCTTTGGAGAGATAAAACCAAGTGTGCTAGTTGTGTGAGGAGAGACTAAAGCAAATCCCAGCCTTTGATTTCTTTTGAGCTTCTTTGGAGACAATCTCAGCCATCGAAGTGCTTTGGGAATGGAGAGGGATTGCCAACATGGACTTTATAAAGCTGGGGGGGAAAGTAGGGTGGATGAAATGATTTGGTAGGATGTTGAGTGATTTTGCAGGAGAAGTATGGGAGCAAAAACAGGGTGCTGGCTGGTTTTGGTATTGGCGGGAAGTTTGGGAAAAAACTTATACAAGTGGGGATTTTGTGTACAGAGAGAAGTTGAGATGATTAAGGGGTATGTGTGGTTTGGGTACAGAAAGGGCTCCTTCCACCAGCTCTCTCTCTTTTTTTCATTCTCTTTTTCCCTTTTCTTTCTCTTATAACTCAAGTTTCCCAAATTGGCATAATCAGCCCCCGTGGTTTATATAACTTAGGGGTTTGGCATTTTTGACCCCTCAAGTTACATTTTTCTTTGCTTTTTCTTCTCGGAGTAGACTTGACTTTGATTTGGTTATGTCTTACACACTTTTTATCCCGTGTCCTGGTTTTGTCGCGTTTGCTTGGTTTTTCGTCTTTTTTGTGTGATATCCGTTCCTGCACAACATAATTAGCAAAACAAGCATATATTTGGCATTTTTAGTCTGTTTTTGGTCATTTAAGCTCGTTTTTAGAGGTAAAAGATATGTGTAATTAAGCACATATCACACGACAACCAAATGGTCTCATAAAACTTAGAGCTGGTTTAAAACCTCTAAAAAAAAGTTATAATGGTGTTTGTATGAGGTTTAACTAAAAAACCCTATTTTGTAACATAAAAACTAGTAGAAATATGCTTCTGCCCAAAATGGGGTAGGTAAACTTAGAGTCAGTTAACATTGTTCTAGCGAGCCCTCGATGAGTGTTCTTATTCATCTTCTTAAGCAACACCATTTTGCTGAGGTAGTCCTAGCTACACTATATTCTCTCTTATACCTTTTTCTCTGCAAATCCTTCCGTAACTTTGTTCTAAAATCTGTTCCATTATCATTCTGATTATTTCACTTTCTTATCCACTAGGTTTTTATTTTTTGATAAAGTATCTTAAAGGATCTCACTGGTTTTCATCCTTAGTTGTTAAAAGAAAACCTATGTAAATCCTACTATAATCATCAGTGACTACTAAGCAATACTTTCTTATGCCATCAAGCTATACAAAGGTTGGACCAACAAATCAATATGTAGATAAACAAAGCTTAGTAATAGGATTCATAACTTTGGACTTACAAGTCAGCTTATGTGTTGATTCCCTTTAAGACAAGCAACACAGGTTTTGGTCATTTTCAAAATTGTTTGTTAGGCACTTCCTTTTACTCTACAACACCCCCCCCTCCCCCCCTCCTCCCACCCCCCCCCCCCCACACCCCCTGCTAGCTTCCCACCTATTTATGCTCCTTTCCCCCCCCCCCCCCCCCCCCCCCCCCCCCCCCCCCCAAACACATTAATCTGACCAACATCTTTTTTGTGCCAAGCATTGATTCATCTAATGTAGCCTTTGCAAAACAAGACAATTGTCAAAAAACTTCTTTAGGATATCAATGTTCTTCCTATCAATTACTATACATATTGTCTTTTTAGGAACTATAGAAGTATCTGATTTTTCATCAGCAACTTAAATTTGGAGACAAGACATAGGACATTCAGTATCTGTAAAAAGGACATAGTTCTTTTTTTGTCAAGCGTTCTGCGAGACACTAAAAAGATTGATTTTAACTCATTGACAAAGTATACATCTTCTTAATCAAGATTAGGCAAGTCTTATGAGTACCTTTACCTGAAATTTTACCACATATGCACCTCTCCAATGCAACATAACCTCTAATCAAACTATTGAAATAGAGAGATAGGCTATGTAATCTGTAAGTGCCTTGAGGCAGTCCATATCAATCAAATCCTTTAATTTCTATATGTTATGGCTTGCACTACACAAAAGAATAAGGAAATTAGATTCATTTTGGGACCCAAGCCATTACTGACTTAGATTTGCCTCGTGCATCAATGTAGTTATATCTGTTCAAAGTGATTGATGCACTATTGGGTTTGATAGGTCTCCAAACCCAACATGTTGAGGGCTTAACAGCATTGAACCCATTTTCCCTGGCAGCATTAACTGATGTTCTATTTGGCCTAGCAGTATTAACTACTCTAGGCCTAACAGTATTAACAGGTGTTTTGTATGACCTAGCAGTATTAACTATTCTAGGCCTAACAGTATTAACCTTGTAATTAAAATGCCTGTTAGTTAATGCTGGTTTCTTATAAAAGGGCCTTTGGACAGTAGATTGTGCTGATTTGAAAAAATGAGTCTTTGGTATAGCATAATGCACTATTGGGTTGGTTGTGAAGCAGTATAAAACTGATTAGCTTTGTATAAGAGGTTTTAGGCCAGTTCTCAACAAAACTGCTCTTGGAGTCACATTTTTGTGGGTCTTATAGTGTGAGGTCTTGGCATAATAGTAATTATCCACCCTATTGTAATTGTTCCCACTTACCACCTTTTTATTTTGATGGTAAGTACAATTTCTCTGCACATGATTAAAGCTCCCACAAATAAAACAAGCCTTGTTATACATCACAAATTCACTACCTAGTTGATTGGACTTCTGACCATTCCAATTTCTCTGATTCCCTCTAGGACATTGTGATCTATACATCTCTGCATACCTAACTGACTTTTTAACTGGTTTTTCTATTTTAGCAGCAGTAGGAATAACAGTTTTCTTTTCAGGCTTAGTCTTAGACTCATCTTGTTCCTCATCATCTGACACCCATTCCTCAATAATTGGAGCATCATTATTCTCCCTAACTTTCTTAGGTTCTTTTTTTTTTCGTACTTTACTAACATTTACTAGTGTTAGACCCACAACTGCAACAAAGCTACTTTTGACTTGTGGATTCTTGTTCTTTTACCAAAAGACTCTATCAGGAATTTCTCCTTAGAATTATCTTGATTCCTTTTCACAACATCAGTAGACTCTTTCTTACTATTATCGGACCATAGCCTTGTATTCAGGGTCTTTGAATTCATCATGACCTGGAATAAGACAGATCTGTTTATTAGGGTCTATTATAAATTAGAGGATGAGGTGGTGAACTGCTACTATATCCAAAACCCTTTTTACTCTTGTCAGTTATCTGACTTCCTAACAACTGATCTAAGTCTTTTGAGGCCTTACCAAATTTCTCAATTTTAAAATCAATGGCATCCTTTTCTTGCTTAAGTTTTTCAAACTCTGTTTTAAGCGTATTAATCTTCTTTTGTTGATTCTAATTATCTTTTAAGGCATCAACTTCTTCACTAAAAAGACCTTCATTCCTTCCTATATGTGCAAGTTTTGCCCTTAACAGTATCTAGTCCCTCTTTTATAAATGATTTGTGCCTTAATTCAGTTCATGTTTTTTTTTAGCAACAAATCATAATATTGTTTCTTAAGAGATCATAGTTTTTCAGACAAAGATTTAGAGCAAGCTTTATCATTGTGTACCTCTGAGTTCTGAAAGGCCATTGAGCCATGTTTGTCTGGAACTTGTTCTTCTGCATGTCACTCCATCAAACCTTACATCTTCCAATACCAACATTGCCTTGGAGGTTTCTGTGTTTCCTTGCGTCCTGGTGTGGTTCTTGATTTCTGAACTGATCTTCCTTGGCTTCTTTGATGCGCTGCATTCCCTTGGCATAGTGTCCCATACTTATGACAGTTGTAACTCTCATCCTTAGATTATCATATCAACAATATCATTTACCATTAATGAAATCTTCTGGCCTGTATTACTGATGTACTTCTTTGCTCTCACCACTTAGCAAAGAAAGAGTTGCACTGCAGATCCATTGCTTCCAAATCACTTTATGAATTTGCCTCTAATCCTGATGTATGAACTTTAGACCATTCGGTTTTTTAACCATGAAAGCATACAACAATATTATCTCTGACACTTGCAAGTGCCAACTTGTAGAGTGCAGTATTAATTACTAGGGCTGCAGCACTAATTGTGAAGATAGCAGTGGTTGGCTCATTAGTATGAGAAGCTTGGATGCAGTCATGAAGGCCAAGTTAAGTTTTGACCACTATTGGATGTACCAACAGTTTTCTTTATCTTTGTGTTCAAAAATTTTGATTGTTGCTACAATCAGCTATACTCATAGGTCTAAATTCAGGCTTTATTCATCCCCCCCCCCACCCCCCCCCCCCAAAAACAAACTACTGAGTTTTCCACTCAGGTGGTAAGCTGCCTTAAAAATTAAGGTTTTAATCTTCTTGGCAAATATGATCACACCCAGATTGCATGCCTACGACTGATCTTCTAAAACTTTTGAATTAGAGACAAGAGACTTGCACTTGTGCACTGGAAATTCTCATACTGTTACTTCAAGAGAGTTTTTTGAGTTTTCTTAGTAGCTGCATTACCTCCAAATCTTGTTTCAGTGGCAGAATACATAGATTTAGGCATTCTGGATATTGACTGAATGTTTGCTGATGTTCATTTAGAAGTGCCATGAGTAACAAACCCCTAGCTTTGACATCATTCTTTTTCTTTGTCTTCTCTTCTACAGTTGCAGGTGTAGACATCTTTGTAAAATGTTATCCCATTCTCCTCAGTTGTTTGAGATATTGAGACCCATGAATCACCATTTTCTATCACTTCTTAGAGTGCATAGTCTTGGATATGGAAGTACTGCTTAATCCTTATAGCCCACATCTCATACTCACTAATTTGAGTCATGGGAAGCTTTGCAGGTAAAGGACCACTATTTTAGATGCTAGCTCCTGTATTCTAGATCGAATAAGTTTCTCAAAGCAATGCTCTGATACCACTTGTTTAATCCAAAATAGATCGATTATTACTTTGTAAAGAGTATGTTACCTTGGATAAATCCAAAATAACAATAGTAGAAACTTTGTGTGTATATCAAAGAGTATGCGGAATCTACTCTTTAATATCTGAAGATTTATCATGGTACAGTGATATGAATGAGATGAATACACAACTGTAACAAATTGCTTCGATTTTATTAATTGAGATTATAATACAAGTACTCTATCTTAGTACTAGGGTTACAGCCTTGAAGTCTACAAGACTCTTAATCTCTGGATCTGTGTATGTGTGTTTACGATGATAGATGTGATAGACGTGTTGGATGATGTATTCAACTAATGCCCTAGAGCCTCCTTTTATAGACTAAGGAGTCTTAGTCGGCTTACAATACATTCCTAAGATATCTCAATCTTTTCTAAACATAAACGTAATCTTCTAAATAATACATGTATATCTTTTACTTAAAGACTCAACAACTTATCTTCACACGTCCATTCTTGTTCTCCTAAAAATCTTTATTCTTTACATTGTCTTTATCCTCTCGACAATAGAAAGCTTCAAACAGTCGTTGAATCTTTCCACAGTAGCACTAGCACTAATAAACATAAGTAGTAGTAATATTAGTACTAGTAGTACTAATATACACTAACAGTAGTAACCTGTACTAGCAGTCTTAACTTTTACTACTAGCAGCACTAACTACTTGGCTTTTATTTTAGTCTTCAACACTGAGCAGTCTTTACTTCAACTAACAGCAGTAACTTTATGCTATCAGTACTAAACTATACTAATAGTAGTAACTAGCAGTGGTAACATTATACTACCAGTACTAACCACTTAGCATAATTTCCATTATGTACCTGAGCAGCAGTAACTTTTAAGAATCCATGAAGTCTTTTAAGACCCAACAATGACTCAGAAACTAGGAAATGGTTTTGAGTTTATAAAGAAAGCTTGTTTTGTTTATGGGAGTTTTAATCATTTAATCAAAGACTGTGATTTTCATAACAAGAAAGTTGTAGAAAAACCAGTGTTGAATAATAAGGGAAGGGTTACTAGCCAAAGGGAAGTTAGACCAGTATGGAACAATGCTCAGAGGGTGAACCACTAAAATAAATTTACTTACCCACACCCTAAAAGGAATTTTGTTCCAACAGTAGTTGTAACAAAGTCAGAACAAGTACGAGTTAATACTGATTAGCAAAGCTCTCCAAGAGCAGCAGCATCAATTAGTACTGCCAGGCCTATTAATACTGCTGCCCCTAAACCAAAAGTGAATGATGCATTACCCACAACATATTCTTATTTTAAAGCACATTCACCAGTAAAAAGGGCTTTTAAACAAAAATCAGCAACTAAAATCTATAATCTTAATGAAAAAGTTAAAACTGCTAGGGTTAACAATGTAACTACTGTTAGGCCAAAAGCAGTCGTTAGTGCTGCTGTGGGAAATGGGGAAAATGTTGTTAAGTCCTCAGCATGCTAGATTTGGAGACCAACATGAAATGTTATTGACCATACCTCCAAAGACAGTGGATCATACATGCTTAAAACTTTGACTATGTTGATCTACAAGGCATACTCAAGTCAGTAATGGCTTGGGTCCCCAAGAGAAACTAATTCTCTCATTTTTAGTGCAAGGTAATCCATAATATACTTTACAAGATCAAGGGATTTTTGATAGTGGATGCTCTAGGCATATGACTGGAAACAAGTCCTTTTTTATAGATTATCAAGAGATTGATGGTGAATTTGTTGCATTTAGAGGAAGTCCTAAAGGAGGTAAAATTATTGAAAAAGGTAAAATTAGGACTGGGAAATTAGACTTTGAAGATGTATACTTTGTAAAGGAACTTAAGTTTAATCTTTTCTCTGTCTCACAAATGTGTGACAAGAAAAACAATGTTCTTTTCACTAAGACTGAATGTCTTGTTATATCTCCTGACTTTAAGCTTACTGATGAAAGTCAAGTCTTTGCTTCAAAAAAAATAAAAAAAAAATAGACAAAAAAAAAAGTTCCCAGACATAACAAACATTACCAATTTTTGATACTAAAGAATGATGTCCATCAGAGGCTTTGACATGTTTTATTTGCAAAGGCTATAATAATGAGTCAATTATATGGCATAGGAGGCATGTCCATATAAACTTTAAAACAATGGACCAAACTTGTGAGGGGAAACCTTGTAAGAGGTTTGCCTTCAAAGCTTTTTGAAAATGACCATACTTGTGTTGCTTGTCAGAAAGGAAAGCAATAAAAAGCCTCTTGTAAGACCAAGCTTGTGAGCTTTAACATCCAACCCTTACAAATATTACACATGGACTTATTTGGGCCAACATTTGTAAGGAGTATCAATCACAAAATATATTGCCTTGTTGTCACTGATGACTTTAGCAGGTTTAGTTGGGTTTTCTTTTTTGCCACTAAAGATGAGACTAGTGGACTCCTTAACTATTTATAACTAGCATAGAAAGAACCAATAAATCATAAGGTTAAAATCATCAAATGTGACAATGGAACTGAATTTAAAAATAATGACATGAATCAGTTCTGTGGGATGAAAGGGATTAAGAGGGAATTTAGTGTTGCTAGAACTCCACAACAAAATAGAGTTGCTGAAAGAAAGAATAGGACACTAAACAGAGGTAGAGCTAGGATATGCTAGTAGACTTCATTTTACCTACTAATAAATTTTGGGTTGAAGCAGTTAATACTTCTTGTTATGTTCAGAATAAAGGTTTCTAAGTGACCAATCCACACAACAATACACCTTATGAACTATTATATGAGTAAGCCACACTAGTAAAACTTTATGAGACCTTTTGGGTGTCTTGTGACCATTCTTAATTAACCTTAGATCCCGACCTAGGCAGATTTGATGGGAAGGCTATGCCTGGAGGATTCTTGGTTGATAACTCTATTAAATAGCAAGGCTTTTAGGGTATTTAACACTAGAACTAGGAAAGTAAAGGAGAACCTGCACATAACCTTTCTTGAAAACAAACCCAATGTTGCAGGGAGTAGACCAGATTGGCTCTTTGATATTGATTTACTAACAAACTCTATGAATTATGAGGCCATTTTTTTTATGCCAATATTGAATAGCACAAACAAATGGGGAAATGCAGGTATCAAAGATAATGTTGATGCAGTACGTACTCAACAATATATTCTACTACCATTACTTTCTGATAGTCCACAAAGCTCAAAGGATGCAGTTGCTGATGATGCTGGTAAAAAGACTACTGAAGAACCAGCAAATGAGGGTGAAAGAAATGGTCAAGAGAAGGAAGGAGGAGCTTCAAATAAAGGAGGTGACCAGAATGTGCAGGATTTGAGAGCTGAATTGGATAAATTACTTGTTCAACAGAAGGAAGCTTATGCTAACAACACTAACAGAGTTTCTACTATTAGTCTATCTGTTCGTACTGCTAGGAAAAGTTTTATTAATGTTAATGATCTTCTAACTGATCCTCTTATGCCTGATTTGGAGGATACTACTAATCTTCTAAATACTAGTATCTTTAGTGTGGTGCATAAAGATTAGATAAGACAGATTGGGTGCAGAGGCTGACCTCAACAACTTGGAAACAACCATGAATGTTAGTCCTATTCCCACAACCAGAATTCACAAGGATCATCCTAAAGACCAGATCATTGGAGACATAAATTTAGCTACTCAAACAAGGAGGATGACCAAGATTTATAAAGAGCATGCTATGGTCAGTTACACTAACAAGCAGAGAAGAACAAATCACAAAGATTATCAAAACTACTTATTTGCCTGTTTTCTCTCTAAAAAAGAACCCAAGAAGGTGATTCAAGTCTTTAAAGATCCAAAGCTGGTAGAAGAGCAAAGCAAGATGAGTTGCTACACACGTTAAGATTGCAGAAGGTTTGGACATTTAGTAGATCTCCTAATGGCAAGAGGCCATTGTAACCAACATGGGTCTTAAAATACAAGAAATATGATTAGCAATTGTAGGTAAAAACAAAGTAAGACGAGGTGGCACACGGTTACACCAAGAAGAAAGAATTTATTATGATGAGGTTTTTGGCTCCTGTTGCTAAAGGTATAGAAGGACAATCAGGTTATTTTTTGCCTATGCATCATTTATGGGGTTTATTGTGTACCAGATGGATGTGAAGAGTGCCTTTTTATATGGTACTATTGAAGAGGAGGTGTATGTGTGCCAACCTCCTAGTTTTGAAGATCACAGTTCCCTGACAAAGTTGTATTAAGGAAAAAAAGCTTTTATATGTGTCTACATCAAGCACCTAGAGCCTGTTAAGAAGACCTTGTCTACTCTACTTATTGGAAAATAGAGTTTAGAAGAGCACTATAGATACGACTCGGTTCTCTCAGAAGGACAAATGAGATATCTTGTTAGATAGGCATGTAGTATGTTGATGACATCATCTTTGGGTCTACAAAGAAGTCTTATGTGTTGAGGTGACAGATGATGCACAAGAGAGTTCTAGATGTGGTTCATGGGGAGCTCGACTTTCTTCTTAGGGTTTAGGTAAAGACAAAAGATGATAGGAATCTTCATTAGCCAAGACAAGCATGTGCTGATATATTACTAGACTAAGTTGATTTTCCACTGTAAAGACATAAAAAAACACAAGCACTCCAATGGATCCTAACAAAGGCACAAATCAGGGATGCAGAGGCTAAAGATGTAGATGTTCAGTTATACAGATCAATGATTAGATCATTGCTATATTTAACAGCTTCTAGGCTTGACATAATGTTTGCTGTTTGTGCTTGTGCAAGGTTCCAAGTTACTCCTAAACTCTCACATCTTTATGCAGTGAAGAAGATCTTTAGATACTTGAAAGGTCAGCCTAAATTAGGCCTTTGGTATCCTAGAGATTCACCATTTGACTTGGAAGCTTTTTCTAGATTCATCATTTGACTTGGAAGCTTTTTCTAATAGTGATTATGCTGAAGCTAGCCTTGACAGGAAATCCACAACAGGGGGTTGTCAATTTCATGGCAAAAGGTTGATTTCATGGCAATGTAAAAAGCAAACTATAGTTGCCAACTCCACTACTGAAGCAGAGTATGTTGCTGCTGCTAATTGCTATGGACATGTGTTGTGGATCCAAAATCAAATGCTTATTATGGGTTTCAATTTCATGAACACCAAGATTCACATGTGATAAATGAAAGCAACCTATTTATTGTGAAGAATCTATATTCAATCGAAACCACAGCACATTGAAATAAGGCACCATTTCATCAGAGATTCTTATGAGAAGAGGCTCATTCAAGTAATTAAGATGCATACATATCATAATGTTGATGATCTACTGACAAAGGCATTTGATGTTAGCAGGTTTAACTTTTTGATTGCTAGCATTGGATTACTTAATCTCTGAAGATGTGTTTGTTAGATTTATATTGATTAGAGGTTTGAAATGGTATTAGTGAGATTTTGGAGTAAAACTGGTCGTTGTAAGGTTAATGTTGCTAAGTGTCAAGACATGGGCTGCATAGGAGAAAAGTTAGTGTACTACGGCTGAGCCAAAGTTAAGTACTGTTGAATGCCATAATAGTACAGCTGGGTTACCGTTACTGCTGCTAAATGTTACCATTGGGGATAATACAGCTGAGGGGGTTTAGTGTTAAATATAAAGGTTTCGATTCGCTTAGTAAGGTTTTGCTATTTTACTCTATAAAACCGTTCTCAAATACATGGTAACTTCACCTAATCTCTCTTATACGCTCTCAATTAAAAACCTAAACGCATCATTGCCGTCCAAGTCTCAATTAATACCATCATATGCTGATCTAGAAATCTATGACGCAACACAAAAGGGAACATGTGGCCTGCTTGAAAGAACAAGATGGGAATTGCTGAGTTCATTAGATAGTAGGTCTTTCTACTACTAGCCCTATTCATTAATGCCTTAACTTGTAGTGTTACTATCTATGCTTGCTTATATTGAGCAGTTTTAGGCTACTGCTAAGTCCAAAAAATCAATATATGTGAAGCAAAATTCAAATTGCCAACGCCAGTTGAATGGCAAGACAGTGGTAATATCATAATCATCAATATGAGTGATCTTCACTTTAATATGAGGAAGATATTACTTTCTAACCAAATGATGAAATTTTTTTGTAAAACCATTAGCATTGATGGGGTATGAAAGAGTTCTAACTAAACTTACTTTTTCAAAAGCTTCTCTTTTCCCGCTCAATGGAAGTACATTATACATACATCCCTAACATTGCATGAGTTCAAAAACAACTGCTCGGAATGAATTTTCAACAAATTTAGCATCAGCAGTTATTTGTTTAGCTAAGGTTCAAAAATTTAACTTTTCTAAATTAATTTTTGAAGGTATGTTAAGGAACTTTGATCCTACTTCTAAGAAATTTTTAATGTATCCAAGGTTTTTACAACTGTTTTTGAATAATCAGATTGCTCTTGTAGAACCAAGTAATAGATTTTATATGTTACACATGTACATATGATATGTGCTTAATTACACATACCATTTTCCATTAAAAACGGACTTAAATGACTAAAAACGTACCAAAAATACATTGTATTTGTATGTTTTGCATTTGTATTGTGCAGGAAACGGATATTCAAGAAAAGGACAAAAACAAAGCTAAAAAGGACAAAACCGAGCACGAGAATGAAAAGAGCGTGAAGAAACAGTCAAAGTCAAAAAGTCAACAGAGAAGTCAACCCCGACAAAGTCAAAGTCAACTGTCAAACCCGAAGCCAAAACCAAAGAAAATTCTTAATGGGCCTCCCTTACCCATCTAATGGGCCGGGGCAGCCCATTAAGAGTTATATTGAAGACCAAATGGGCCCAAAAAGCCCAAAACCTTTTATTAAATCCATCCGGCCCAAGATAAGCCCAAATACAAGTTTAGGGGGCAAAACTGCCAACCCCCTAAACTTGTATCATTCAAGGACCACATTTGCAATTAACCATATAACCCTCAGGGACTAATTCTGCCAAGTCCTAAATACTTATACACCACAAGGACTAGTTTTGCAAAGGTACATATATCTTTGAGGGACCAAAGTTGGCAAGTCTCCAAACCTCACCCCTGTTATCCCCAACCTTTATAAAACCATTTTTCCCGCCCAAGCTCAAAACCCCATTTCTAGTCACGGGTTTCCCTTCTTGCTATTACCCTGCAACCCCAATTACACCAAGAAATAAACCCTTCACCTCCACTCCACTAAACCCCACATCCAAGTTGGCAATCCCACACTTTTCAAAGACAAATTCAATGGCTGTGATGATTTTTTAAGAAGCACAAGGGATATCAATGGCCAAGATTGAAGCTTTAAGCCTCTCACAAAACAAGCACAACTCTGTTCTCTCTCACAAAGAAAGCACAAGAAAGAGATGAAGAGAAGACCTAGAATGCTCTCTAGCTTAGTATAAATAGGACGTATTGTAAGCCTTCAAAGGCATCACTCATTTTTACTTTTCAATCATCTTGTTTTCAAGTTTCTTTCAGTTTTATTTACTTTAAACCTTTTAATTTTCAGTATTGTAATGTTTTTCTAAGTAATCAAAGTTTGAGGTATTTTAAGTTAAAAGCTTGTCTTTAAGTTTCATGTTCTAAAAGACTTGTTTAAGCTCATTTAAGCTCTTTGTTAACTAGCATAATCTGTTTTTTAGAAAACCCTTAAATATGTGTTAAGTATTTTAAGAAATCTCAAATTAAGCTCACCCCTCAATTACCTCAGCTGAATATGGATGATAAGCTTATAATGGAAGAGCTTATAGACTCCACTATATTATCTTTTGACAAGCTAGAGCTTAGTAGAATCCTTGTTTGCCCTGATTATGAGTCAAGGGTGATTGTAAGACCTTATATTCTAAAATTTGGCTTATTTACTGTAGCATTGCTATTGTGCTTTATTTCTGTCTTTTCTTGCTATTAGGATGGCTTATTATGCTTAATAGTGTAGTTTATGCTTTTGATTCAATGCTCTTACTTGTTTACCTTTAATCTGTCAATTTAGCTAAATCTGTCAGTTTTTTATTGCTTATTAAGCTTATCTGTGCTTAATATCTGGTTGGAAATTGATCAATAAAAATATTAAAAATAAAAAAAAAAAAAAGATCAATGCTAATAAGTTCATATGATCATTGTTTTTTAAAAGCCTTAGCTTAAATCTGTTTAAAGCAGTCTTAAAATGGTTTTCAAATTCTTAAAGGGGTGTTTGGGTTAAGACCCAAAGTGGGTCATTTTGGTTTCAAAATCCTTTGGGTCAACTTGGACAGGTTACACCACCATTTTAAGTTAGTAAAAGTGTGTTTTTATAAGTTTTGAAAGTTTAAAAATTGGTTTTAAGGTTTTGAGAAACACCCATTTGAATCTGTGGTGTCAATATTGATTCAAAGGGCTTAATTGGTTAAGCTTGTTTAAGTTGGCTTTTGAGAGTGATTTAATGTCTAATTTGGTGTCAAAGTAGTGTAGTCAAAATCTCTTTGGGTTAACTTAGCTTAGTTAAAAATCTGCCAACATTTCAAAGTTAAGTTTTCAATTTTTATAAGTAGCTTTTTAATTCTCAATTTTTAGCAAGTAAAACATGTTTTTAGCTTATGAATTTTTGAGCACAAGCTCATTTGGGGCTTGTCTTGATCTGTTTAAGCTTGGGTTACCATTTTGCGCTTCATTTGGGGCTTATCTCAAGGCTCAAGTAGCCCTTGAGTCTGCTATAAAAAAAAAGCAGTATAAAGAACAAATAAAAAAAATACTGCCATAAAATTTCATTTCAAAAGCACCCCTGGTGCAAAAAGCTGATTTTATCAAGCTTCATTTTTGTGCTTGTTTTAGCTCAAGACTTATCCATTGTTTTTATTAGAAGCAAACATAAGCTGCTCTATAACCATAATAACCAACACCTTAAAAAGTCCATCTTGGTGCTTAAATTTTAAGCCAAAAGTGCCCCATTTGCTGTTTTATTTGACTAGTTTTTCACAATTGCTTATTTGCTTATTAATGTTTTCTTGTCTGTTTTCCTAGCTTAATTTCATTCTTAAGTGCTTTATTAGGTGTAATTTAAGTCCATTTGTTCTTATTATGTTATTACATTGTGCTTATTTGCTTTTTATAGGCCTAACAGACCCAAGTGTAATTCCAGCAGTACTAACTTTTAAGTTAGTGCTGCTGAGATTTTTAAGCCAATTTCTGGCTTATAGAGTTGTTTATATTTGCTTATTTGTGTTCCTTGTTGTCTCTTAGGCTTGTCTAGCAGTCCTTGTTTGCTTATCTTGCTTTTCACTTGCTTATTTGTCCTTTTAAAAGCCAACTAGTTTAACCATTTAGATTTAGTTTAAAAAGAAAAGTTCTGTCTGTCATAGCTTTTTCACTCATCTTTTTTATAGCTTATTTAACTTTCAAAATGTCTTTTGATTGTTGTTTTACATAGACTTTTGGTCAATCTTTTAAGATTTGTAAGTTAATAAGCCCCAAGTTTCTGTCTAATGGCTTAAAAATAAGCCCAAAGTTCCCCCTCGTCTGTTTTATAACCATTTTTGTGTTAGTAGCTAATATGCTTTACTAAGCTTAATTTTCAAAATCATTTTGCACATAGTCCATTCCCAATCTGCATTTGCTTATTAGGTGTAGTTGAGTCTAAGTTTTGCTTATTTTTCTTCTTAAGTTGCTTATTAAGTCTGAAAAGCCAAAAAGAAAAAAGCCCTTTAAGCCTTTGTCCATTTAAGCCATTCTGTCTGTTGTAATTGCTTTTTACAGCTTATTTATAAGCTTTTATATTAAGTCATAGTTGTAAAAATTGCTTATTTTCATATCCTTAACAAGTTTGTAAAAAGAAATTTAAAAATAAAAATAAAAAAAGGGGAAGGTGGAAGTCTCAGGTGAGCATGGCTCGAACATGAGACCTCAACACCCTCAACCCTCTTATACACCACACACACTACCGGATCGGCCCATTGGACTTCTACGTATATCCCAAGTGGGTTTTTTAAGGTAATTTAAGGGCTATTTTTAGGCCTCCGTTTTTTAGCCTATAAGCCCGGTTGGCGTATTTTTCCAGCTTATTGGAATAAGCTGGTTCATCCAATTTATTTTCCATAGATCGTTATCACCTAAAGCTAGTTCTAAATTTTTATAGAATTTTTATAAATAGTAGATATTTTTTTATAATTTATTTAGATTAAAAACTTAAATAATTCATAAAAAATAAAATAATAATCAGAAAAATATAAATCTTTTTTTAAAATTTTTATTTTTTCATATAGTATCTAGGAAAAATATAAATGTTTTCGTAGGGTCATTTTTGGAAAAGTTTGTTTTTTAAAGAACGAGATTCGTTCTCGTTCTCGTTTCTTCTTGTTTTTAACTCAAATCAACTCCGTTTTTAGTTTAGTTTTTTTAAACTTCCTTTTTAGTCACTTAGGACCAATTAAAAGTTAAAAAATCATTTTAGGATTAAAATTGAATAATTTAGGTTTTTAGCTCGCGTTTTTAAAGTCCCGTTCTCGTTTTTAGGTTGAAATAACTTTTCTGTTATCATTTTTAGGTTTACCTTGATCGTTTTTGCATTTTTAATTGTAGTGATAGAAAAGCCAATCATAACCTTGTTCCATTCAAACATCGATTATCAATTCGTCATTCGATTTTCAATTGCACACCTCGTTAGGACATAACGACCCGGGAAATCAAACTTCTGATTAAATATATATTTTATTTTGTGAATTCTTAACTAATCTTTGGCTAAGGGAATTTGGTTGATTGTTTGCCTGTATTATATATATATATATACTATTGAACGAATCAATTTTTGGTTGCTGCCTGTTATGCAGGGGAGGCTTGAAACGATTATCGTCAACGTTTGACAATTTGTTGTTTGAATTTGTGAATATTTCTCTAATTTTATAAAGAATATAAAAAATAACAGAAAAGAAAAGTAAAAAATATATTTTCATTTTCTTCATTGTATAAATTATCAAATAAAAACAAAAAGAAAAATCAAAAGAGAACAAAAAAATTTCCATAAAAAAAATAATAAATTCACCAGTTGGTAAAAGAACATCCAACATATAATAACTTTCTCATTGAAGTAATATCTAACATTAATTTCCCCAACAAAAGATTCAAAAAACGCAGTCATTTGTGTCACTTACGAGTACGTCTCAACCTATGAAAAGTTAAAACAGCTATAAAGTGGGTATAAGCGGGTGTTACCAAGGAACTACGACCCTAAAGAGAAAGGTTCATAAAGTACCGTGCTTTCCTTCCCTCTAACCGCTTCACCTGTGCGTTTATCTTTTTAAGAGGCTACCGTGAAGTAAAGTCGATTATTTGTGTGATAGTTGTCCTATAATCTCGTTGTCGTAAAATAAATTATGAATAGATTATTGAAAACCAAAAAAAAAATTAGTATAAATTTTCTTCATTTAGTGCATGCGCACTCGTTCTCAATCCCGTAGACGTCGACAACAACAAGTCCCACAGACTTCTGTTGAACCATTTGATCTTGAGAAACCTAATAATAATCAAGAACCTCCTAATCCTCCCGTAGTTACGATAGCCGATAATCGTACTATGGCAGAAATGCTCCAAGCACCCACCGAGGGTTACGAGGATGCAATCGTTGTTCCCCAAGCAATCCCCGCAGGATATTTTGATGTCTAAGCATAGTTTTTGCTTACTCTTGTTCAAAATAAACAATTTTTTGGACATGACAAGGAGGACCCACATGCTCACATTCGGTATTTCAACAAGATCACTTCCACGATGAAGTTCCCAAACGTCTCGAGTACGTCGGTTAATCTTATGCTTCGAATTTGGCTTGAAAAAGAACCCCCTCGATCGATTTTAACTTGGGATGATCTTGTTTCGAAATTCATCAACCAATTTTTTCCTCCCTCCAAAACGACAAATCTTCGTAACGAAATCACGAGGTTTCAACAAAGATTTGACGAATCATTTTATGAAGCATGGGACCGATTCAATGATCTTCTTCGGGCATGCCCGCATCATGGGTTTTCGGAATTGCATCAACTCGATACATTCTATAATGCCTTGAACTCGAATGATCAAGATTCATTGAACTCTGCCGCGGGTGGTAACTTTCTGGATAAAATGCCTCGAGAATGCCTAAAAATCATCGAGAGCAAGTCCAAAGTTTGTCAATCACGAAGCAAGGCCATTGTTGCAAATGTGAGTACGAGCTCTTCTACCCCCGGTATTTCACCTAATGTTGTTGAACTTAAAGACATGGTGAATGTAACACCCCCAAATTGGGTCGCAGCGGAATATGGGTCCGGGGCGTGTTACTTCTCAGATCAATAACACAAGATATATATAGAACAACCAAAAAGTCGTTTGAAAACGATACATTGGATTTAACAAAGTAATTGTTACATAAGCCCGAAGCTTAACTTGTTCACTTGATCAAAATACAAAGATTTTCAGCCAATAACAGATAACAAAATGAAATGCGACAAAATCTTTTAATGCAAGACATCCAAATCAAAACCACCAATGTATCCATCGCACCTCGTGCTTATTGATCCCCTGAAAAACATTGCTTTAAAACGTCAACAATAGATGTTATGAATCATAGGTTGATAAAATCTATATTGTAGGGCTCACAAGATCTCCAAGTGATGAATAATTCAGACATAAAAAATAAAAGATCAGACATCAAATAAATGTAATTGACTTTGCTCTAAAGCTCATGACACCTAGAAGCATAGACGTGTGTGAGTACCAAATTAATGGCCTCCATTGCCCGTGGTGATGTTCTAACCCGCAACATCCTATATTCGACATGGTATACGTTCATTTGTTCAGTGATAGCTAATCACCCGAACGGGGTTGTCAAACCTAATAGATCTATTCATAACATTCGCGCTCATAGTCCTGTAATTGACAGTTCATGACTGTATAGTGGGCTCAGATTGGGTTATCGTTTTAATACTTAGGCAACATGTAAATCATAATATAAAACTTAACCACTTGTGTCCAGTTTGAAAACATTGCATGTTTTCACCCCGAAAATCTTTGTAAAAACAAAAGCATGTAAACGATGGGGCAATGAAACTCACCTTGAGTTCGTGAGTAACCAAAATATCGCGATAATGCGTCATGTATTTAAAAGATCAAAAAAAACGAATGCAACCTAAATTATCATGTCTATAAGTACCGAGTACGTTAATCAATAACAGTCAGAATAATAATCCTATAGTTTGTTAACATTCGTATCTATCGTTTGGCTATCAGATCAATTTAAGAGGTCATGACATGACGTTCGAGGAGTTAGGACACTTTAAATCGTAAATCCAACAACTCGTCGAAACGCCATCCGAAGAGGCCTCATTATGAAACTCCCTAGTAATATAGTACTTCGATAACCACATAATATTATATATAGCTCAATCACCAACTAATAGTTTTGGTAAAATTACGTTTAATAAGTAAAAACGTTTATAATTTCCGTTTTAGTAAAACTAGCATAACTTTTGCGTTTTAAGCCCGATTTTGACGTTTCTTATGCCCATCTTTTCGTATTAGGACGAGTTATCATAATTTGACATTTTTCATATTTTGACCCTCTGGTGAACAGTAACTTTTACTGTTCACACGTAACAGACGAATCAGACGTGAGTTTTATAAAATCGTATCCGTCTCGTAAAACCCGTAAATGTCGTATTTTATTCGTTATACTCCGTTTTTAACGATTTCTATCAGAGGACGTTCTCGTTTTTGAAGTTCTATAAATTTTGAGGTTTAAAATATTATAACTTTCTGTTATGAATATAACGTTTATAAAAATAGTTTTTATAAAAGTATAGAATAGTCGTAAACTCGCTGATAAAGAAATTAAAAAAAAAAAAAAAAAAAAAAAAGAAATCATAACTCTTTCGTTATTAATATTGAAAAATTATGATTCTATAATCATTTTGGAATCCTAAAAACGTATTTATTTGTTAGAAAATATCAACACTTGCTGTTTATAAATATTATAAAAATGTTTTAAAAATTTCTTTACGACTCCGTTATAACGTAAAACTTGTTTTTAACGTAACTTTTTTCGTTATTTATCCCTTTGAAAACAAGTTTTCTTTATTTTTGGTTTGGTTATTTACTTTTCGGAACTCGTTCGTGAAACTGAATTTATCTTATAAAAATAGTAAATAAGTATATTTTTTAAGACACTTTGGGACAGAATGTTTAACTAACATTCATAAGTTCATTTTTGACCACTTGTTTTTTTATCTTTACACTATATAATTTTTCACATGAGAACCATAAGTGTACAATTTTCTTATCATGAAATAACCTTATTTAATGATCATATAACGTTTTAAAATAATTGTCCATAATTAAACCTAAACATGTCTTATGTATTTCTTTAACTTAAAACATATTATGAAACTATGAAAACCCTAATTAACCCATAATCATGTTTACACCAAAACAATATGATACAATATTTTATCATCCTTTTTAACATGATATATGTAATAACACAACATATATAAAAGTAATCCATATGATCATTTCAAGTAGAAATCTCATTTTCATGATAAAATCCTAAATGGTGATTTAAGCTATAAAGAATTTAACAAATGCATCATGCCATATAAATGAAAGTTGTAAGAACATAAAGAGTTCAAATGGACCTTAGGAGGTATGATGATGATGAGAAACAAATGCTAAACCCTTGTTTAGCCTTAAAAACCCTTGTATTACATACGAAATAACCCTTATTTTTCTTTTCATAACAAAAACCCTAGCTTTAATCGCTTTTCTTGATTAACAAAAGCTTGGCTTGGAAAAGGTTATCCAAGTGTTTGTGGGGGGGTGGGATCAACCTTAGAATACTTAGAATGATGTGGTAATAGGAGTATATGGGTTGAATAAATTTTTGTAGGTTTGTTAAAGGGTGATGTGTTTGCCGTAGCTTATGTGATGTGCTAGAGGGATATATTGATTTTTGTTAAATTGTTTAAACATGTAATTGTTTTCTCTTATGCAATGTATAAGTACTAACAAGAATGACTAAGTCCAAAGGAACATAAGGAAGTCATTAGTATGGCCATGTTCTTTTGGGATGGTCATGGGTATGGTCCTTAGTCAAATAAACAAGTATGGTGTGCATTAAAGAAGCATGGTGTTCTTTTGACTAACATGGAAGAGTTTTCCTATAACACGAGGTAACTTTGTACCATGCAAGAAAATTCGGCATACACATGATATGTATGATATAATTTTGTAGTTTTTGTGTATTGGGTATAAAAGTGGGTATTTGTTGAAGCGTAGAAAAGTTTTGGTGGTTCCGGGAGTGCCTAAACGCAATTTATCGCGAAACGTAACACTTATACGTATCACGATTAAATAATAAAATGAACAAAGTTAATAACTTATTCTCAAATAATAAATATATAACCCTGATTGATTAAACATATAAATTGTTTGATGCCCTGTTTAACATTGAACCGGCTAATTTTTGGCGTACGCTATTTAAACCTATCGCTTATATTTAAAGAGAACACAAAAGAAGGTTTAATCCAATTGAGTACAAATTACAAAAAATACATTAGCGGATATTGTTGACATCGTCATGACTTTAAAACACAAGTGTGTTAAGACTTCCCCCGTAAACGAGCCTTGTCCTCAAGCTCACGATGGCAGCACGTTTACAACTGTGTGTCTTGGTGAAGAGGTGTGATATTTCTTCTTGAATTGTCTTCACTGTTCCCACGTGAAACTCGGGACCACGGTCTTGAGTTCCATCGAACTTTGACTAATGGGATCCGACTTCGCTTCAACCGTTTAACTTCACGGCCCACTATTTCTAATGGTTCCTCAACAAAATGAAGCTTGTCATCAAGATGAAGTCCATCCAACTAACGGCTATTTCGTACGGCATGACAACTTTCAGATTAGATACATGAAACGTATTATGAACTCTGCTCAACTCTTCTGGAAGTTCAAGCTTGTAAGCAACTTCTCCAACCCTTTCTATCACCTTAAAAGGTCCAACATACCTAGGGTTCAACTTCCCCTGTTTGCCAAAACGTACGACCCCTTTCCAAGGCGAGACTTTAAGCATAACTTTATCCCCGACTTGGAATTCCATTGGTTTACGCTTCAAGTCAGCGTAACTCTTCTGTCGATCACGAGCGGCTTGCATCCTTTGCTTGATCTGGATGATTTTCTCATGGTCCCCCTCAGTTGAATTAGTTCTAGGACCAAGGTATTTGAGCGTCTTCACTTCAGTCCAAACAAACCGTAACCGACACTTCCCCGACCATAAAGTGCTTCGAATGGTGCGGCCTATAGATGCTAAAGCGTGATAACTATGTTATAATGAAAACTCGATCATTGGCAATGGGTTAAAACCCAACCTTTCCAAAGTCGGATCGCACAAGGCACGCAGCATATCCTCGAGAAGTTTGAATGGACTCATTGCTCGCTTGCCCGTCTGTTTATTGATGGTACGCAGTACTCATATCCAAGTTTGTACCTAAAGCACTCTGGAGTGACCTCCAGAAATTTGATGCGAATCTTGGGTCATGATCACAAATGATTAAGGCAGCTGTTTATAAATATTTCCAATGTCCTCGTGACCTACCTTCCTTTAGGTACAATTCTTGCAAGCTAATCCATAGGATCATCTCTCTCATCGTGTGAAGATCGCAGACTTAGTGAGTCGTCAACAATCACCCAAATGATGTTCGTAGCCTTGAGACGACTTAGGAAGCTATAGAACAAAAACCCCATGTGATGTTGTCCCAACTTCCATTCCAGGACCTTAGGTTGTACTACAATATCCCTGATGGCCTTATGATGATTCAGCCTTGACCTTAGCATAAGTCAATGCACTGTTAACATAAGTGGCTATGTCGGGACTTCTGTTGGGCCACCAATATAACTTCTTCATGTCTTGGTACATTTTGTCGGAACCCGGATGAATAGAGTATTTTGATTTATGGGATTCGTACATGATCACAGTCCGCAAATTGCCATAACAAGGTGACCAGCTCCTCCATTAGGCCACATTACAGGGTTCCATACCCCTGGTTCCAACATTGTTCGTCTAATTGCTTCTGGAAATTTAGCGTTTCAATCAACATTCCCACAACGTCCTTCACTCTTAATGTTCTCTGGTTTTCGCGCATTCGACTGAGCATTTAAGATTTGTTTAGGGAGATCCAAGCTAATAGTCATGACTAAGGCTCAGACTCTTAATGGTGGTTCTCGTTCTTTCCTGCTCAAAGCATCAGCAACGACATTTGCTTTCCCCGGGTGATAACGAATATCGCAATCGTAATCACGTTATACAAACTCGAACCATCGGCGTTAGCCCCTCATGTTCACCCTCATTTTGATTTAAAATATGTTGCAAACACTTGTGATCCAGGTGAACACCGGTACACTTAGATTCCATACAAATACAGTCTCCAGATCTTTGAGAGCGAAAAAACAAAACCTTACTAGCACCAAGTTCTAAATCATGAGTCGTATAGTTCTTCTCATGAATCTTCAACTGGCGTGATGCGTAAGAAATCAACTTTTCTCTTTGCATCAACACAGCGCCCAAACCCTTCTTTGAAGCGTCGCAGTATGCATAACTCTTCCGGCTTCTTGGGGCCCCCCCCCCCCCACCCAAAAAAACACTCTTCATCATGCAAGGATTGGTGCACAGGCTCAACTTTTGCTTCAACAGTTGAAAAGCTGCTTCTTGTTTAATTCGCACCACTCAAAACTTGACCTTCTTTTGAGTAAGGCTGGTCTTGGTTTGGCGATCTTTGAAAAACCCTTCATGAATCTTTGATAGTACCCAGCAAGACCTAAAAAGTGACGAATCTCCGTTGGTGACTTAGGAGATGTCCAATCCTTGATGGATTCAATCTGGATGGAATCCACATGAATTTCCTTCACTAGCAATCACAAGTGACCAAGCGAACTAGTACTTTAGGGATCCAAAATTCACATTTGAGGAAAACTTGCATACCATCTCCACTTTTCTCTCCCGACCTCAATATTTCTTCAGATGCTCTATCGTTCACTTCTTGCTCTTGAATAGTCAAAAAATATCATCAATAAAGACAATTACGAATTTGTCCAGATATGGTTTGCACACTCGGTTCATGAGGTCCATAAACACAGCAAGGTGCGTTTGTCAACCAAACGGACATAACTATGAAATTCGTAATGGCCAAACGAGTTCTGAAGGCAGTCTTCGGATGTATTCTTCTCGAACCTCATTGGGAGATAACCTGACCTTGAGAGTCGATTTTCGAAGTAAACACTCGACCCTGGAGCTGATCAATAGATCAACAAATTCTATGGGAGCGGATACGTTCTTTACGTTAGTTTATTCACTTCCCGGTAATCAATGCACATCCAGAATGATCCCGTCTTTCTTTTTGACAAACAAGAACCAGTAAGCTCACCCAGGGTGAGGAATTCGTCTTAATAAAGCCTTTATCGGACACTCTTTCAGTTGCTCAGCATAACGCTTTTCATTCCGAAGCGCTCAATCGATAAGGTGCCTCTACTACAGGTGGGCAGCACCAGGTACCAAATCAATTAGATACTCCACTTGTCAGTCGGAGAAGACCCCGGAAGTCTTCAAGGAAATACTTCGGGAAAGTCTTGAACTATTGGCACGTCCTCAAGTTGCTTCTTCTCCGACTTGTCTTCAACCTCTTTTGTAGTGACATGTCCAGAAAGATAGGAAAACCCTTTTTCCATTACTTCTGTTTTATATGCAAGAAATGATGTTTAAATCGTAGTGCAATTTCCCTGGTACTTCCATCACCGTGTATGATTAAAGGTTATTTTTCATGAATGCGAACAATCTTCTCATCAGCACACAATACCGGCTTGGTATTCGCCAACCAATACCTACCGATTTATAGGCATCGAAACTACCAATTCTACAGCATTAAGTTTATGTGAATGTGGTTTAGGAAGTTTAATGTGCAACCCTTAAGTATAGTGTTTAACCTAATTATCCTCCCGTCAGCTAGTTCGATATCATAATAATGATCTAGGGTAGATGGCGTGATGTCAATTTGGGAACTAAATGCAGTAGACACAAAACTTCTATCGGCACCCGTATCAAACAGATAAAGCATAGCCGGTGTTTAAAGAACGTACTACAACGACGTTGTCTGGATTTGCTCCCCTCATTTCCTACACAATACCTTCGCAGGGGCCCTGTCATTCCCAGCTTGATTACCAAGCACGGTTGCCTTTTTTTTTTCAAGCCGTGGACATTCTTTCTGTAGTGTCCCATGAACTCCACATTCAAAACAAATAGGTTTCTGACTTCCGATCCGGTGCCCTTCCTGGTTGTTAATGTTTGGTGTTTCCGTATCCCTACATCACTGGCGATGTTACCATATTGTTTCATTTATAGCACTGTTGGAGGCACACGACCGTCCATGGTGGTAATTTGCACATTGAGCATAGTGTCTAGATCCCCCATGATGTTTTCTTATTACCCGATCCAGCAGTGTAAGCCCTCCGGTGTTCTGTCACTTATTTGTTGTTTTGTTGATCTGATTGGTTTCCGGGAAGTGTTTACAAACTTCTCTTGTTTTCAGCTTGTCTTTCTGCCATGGTACTAGACTTCTCGTTTGACCATTCAGTTCAGTAACCCATCTCGATATCCTCCTATGCATGTCTTTGGCTTGAAGCTATGATGTTTCCCATGGAACATGTCGGCAATCCTCGACATAACCTTTTCAATTTTGTCTGGACTCCCTGGGAACAATCTCACTACAGAAAGATGTGCTAAGATTCTTTGAAACGTTGGTTGTATTTGACCACATCCGTACCTATCACTATTCAAGCTTCCCATAATTCAGGCCTCAAGCTTCTCATTTTCGTTTCGTGACAATATTTGTCTCAACTTCTTCCTTAGATCGACCCAAGTCATTGAATAGGCCAACCTCATGATAAACATCCTAAAATGAGAATTCCGCACATGTTAGAGCACTTGCTAAAAGAGTACAAGTAGAGAACTTGACCTGGTTTTCTACCGAGCAGTTGCTTATTCGGAAGACAGTCTCCATTCTTTCAAACGCAATTGCTAATGCTAAACACAGACTCCATTTTCTCAAACCATCGAGTGAGTCCGACAACTCCCTCAGTGCCTTTGAAGTCCAAAGGTTTGCATTTCAAGAATTCAGAGTAAGAGCATTCGCGAGCAGTTTGGGCTGGCCTTGGTCCTGAACCATTGCTATTGTAGCCATTCCTAACCCTGCTTGCTTCTGCTTCAGCCATTGCAGCAGCAACTCCTTGATCAATTAAGGCCTAAAGTTGTGCCTCAGTAACAGTTATGGTTGGTGTTCCATTTGTAGTTGGTGTGACTAGAGTTGATCTTGTGGTTCTCTTTGGTGTCATTTTCTTTAATCACGAGAAAATACAATACCCGTTAGATTTCGATACAATCATAACGTGACATAACATATACATTATAAATAAAAAGATCACATCACCCAGTGAAACATATAACCAACACAAGATCGACATAATACATCCATTCCATATATAACCTGGAAATATACATGATCTGTTTGGTACACAATGCTTCCCTATCGCTAGGTTACAAAATGAAAATCAACATAGAGCCCTACTAGCCGGGAGTTACCCGTAATACTTAGTAGGCTATACAGGATAGCTAATCAAAACAAAAGATCTATACAGGATAGCTAACCAAAACAAAAGATCTATACCGCCTGCTAGCTGGGAGTAACCCATAAAACTTAACAGACTGCATAGTAGATACAATCATAACCAAAGTCTAGGAACTGCTACCAGTGTCCTCCAATGTGTCAACGCGTGCTCCAGCCTCCAGGGCCTGGGTACGCATGATATGCTGAACAGCAAGATCATCTGCAGCCTGACGCTGCCACTCGTGGCGACGCACCTCAGTCTCTAATACTGTAACTCGTGCCTCTAATGCCCTGCAGTGAGCTTCAGACCTAGCCAAGGCCTGACGAGTCTCCATACCCTCTTGCTCGTAAGCAAGTCTCTCTCTCCTCAATACCTCAATCTCAGCTCTCACAGCTGCACGATCCTTTGTGCATCATTGATGTGTGTGCAAAATCTGACTTCTCTCTAGTGCAAACATCTACTGGTAAGTGTTCTACTGTTGACCAACTCTTAAAGAGGTATCATCCTCCTTCTCAGTTTCTAGGTGTCTGGTTCTATCGTGGGTCCTGGCTGTCTCAAACAGCAGCATAACTCTCTCCAACCTCACACTAGGTCTAGGAGTAGTAAGTAGTAGTCTCTTCCGAGGCGGCGTGTTGGCCTAGGAATATCAGCTCTGCGGCTAGTAGATGGTAGAGGTATAGGTAACAATGGTGGGTCACTGATGGGAGTAGTGAATGATAGTGGAGGGTGCCGTTAGCTCTCATCTGCATCATGGCTGACTCTTAGTATGAGGGGTCGGATACGTGGAGATCAAAAAGAAATGGTGGTAGGCGGAGGTGTAGGTGCCTCATCCTCAGCTGGCACTAAGTCCTCAGGATGCTCAGGCTCCGAAATGTATACTGGTACATGATCCTTAGGTATATACTCTGGAGAACGTGGTGCTTGCTCGAACAACTATTGGGCAGCCTCCTTGTAAGGATCCTCAGATGGAATACTCCATGATCGTGCCTCGGAGTGAACAGAAGTATAGGTAACGGCGGAATCAGCTGACATGTCTACTTGTGCCAGCAGGAATAATTTTGAGTAATATACTATATATATATATATATAGTTAAGTTATTATCTATATACGTAATATATTATAAACACGTATATCAATTATGATGTATAAGCCTGACCGGACGATGCAATTGATTTGTATATGAATACCCGTATAAAAACCCTTTTGTATGTATGCAATGTTTGAAAATGGTTATAGTCCAGCAAAAACATTTTGACCTGGTTCTCTATAACCTTGGCTCTGGATACCAATCTGTAACACCCCCAAAATGGGTCGCAGCGGAATAAGGATCCGGGGCATGTTACTTCAAGATCAACAGCACAAGATATATAAGACGACAAAAAATTGGTTTTAAGTTGTATTCCTTTGGATTTAAATAAAGGACATATTACAAAAGCTTATAGCTTTTACTTGTTCTTTGTTTAATATTACAAATGATACATAGATTTCCCAAAAAAACATGATGCACCACATAAATCTTTTACAGTGAATCCAAAACATAATCGCCAATGCATCCTTGGCATCTCGTGTCATATTGACTCCTGAAAAACATTGCTTAAAAACGTCAACAAAATGTTGGCAGAATTCATAGGGTTTATGCATTTAAATTTGCAGGGACCGCAAGACTTTCCCGTGATGAATACAACATATTGCAACAATCAAAAAACCAGATTACTGTTCACAAGCTTTTGACACCGAAGCTCAACCTATATTTTGCTATTTTAGCAGTTTATTTTGACCGTACAGATGTAGTATACCGCTACTTCAAGTCCGACATGGTCAACGTTCGTCAGTGATAGGATAATCTCCCAAACGGGAGGTTAATCCCAATTTAGATCTATTTATAACTTTCGCGCTCACACATATGAACTTAACAACTACATCTTTGCTAATGTAGTTAAGGATATGGGCTCAGGAGGGTTAGCGCTACTTAGGCAAACACATAATCAATATACTTTCAACATTGCGTCACATTTAAAAAACAGAGCATGTTCTCAACCTATAATATTAGTAAGATTCAGTAAACTATAACGTGGGGCCTATGAACTTCATACCATGGGTACTGAATAGTCCAAATAATCACGATAAAACGTCATGCAAGACGATAAAATGCAACCTATCTTAAATAAGGTCGTTATAAGTACTGAGTACTTTAATTAATAACATTGAATATAATATTATAGTTGTTACATCGTACGATCGTTCGGGCTATAATAATTAAGGGTCATGACATGACGTCACGAGGAGTTTTTAATGGGGGGGGGATACTTTAATCATAAATCCAGCAACTTTCGATACGCAATCGAAGAGGCCTCATTATGAAACTCCTTAGTATTATATCACTTTGGTAACATCAATTTTCTTATAGCATAATCACCGACTAAATCGTTTTTGTAAATAATATTTATAAAAGTGAAACGTTATAAATATACTTTTCGTAAAATGACCTAATTGGGTCTTTTTAAGGCGTTCTCGCGTTTATTACGTCAACGTATTCGTAGTAAGACGAGTGATCAAATTATTACATTTTCAAGTTTTTGTTTTCTATGATGAATTGTGTTTTTTACTATTTACAACAGCTTTATATCTCTGATTTTATAATTTTAATTACGAAAAAACGTTTTGTCGTATACTTATTCGTTATAGCTTCCGTGTTCAGCGATTCTTTCGAGCCGTTCTCGTAATTGAATTTTATCATATTATGGATGTTTAGTATATCATAAGTTTCTGTGGTGAATTGTACTTTTTTATAAAAATTATTTGATAAAGTCCTTTAAACTATCTTAAACTTGTAAATGGCGTATCTTCTTCGTTATTAATCGGATTTTGAGTTCTTTATGACCATCGATCCTTGTTGACATGTAGTATTTATAAATCATAAAAACTTATATGTAAATTTTTAATAATTAAAACAGACCCTAAGATATTTTTTTTCCAAAATGTGTTTATCGTTATAAAAACCTTGTTATTATGTATTAATTAATTTAGTAGTTTACTATAAAAATCTTCATAACAATATTTTTACATATGTGGTACTTATAATAATCGTCCAAGTTCATCCATACGTCCTTGTAAAGTCATTGTAAACAAGTTTTAAACAATTATTTCATTAACCTTTCATTGTAATTATGTTAAGTAACATTAAAAACCCTAATTCTTTTCATTAACATGTTTATACCTTAAAACATATGTTAACATACTTTTATTATTCAATTCTTCCATGAATTTTTTTGACAATATTGACATGATATAAAATGTGATAAAAATCATAAACATAATTAATAACTCATTTTACATATTAGAAAGTCCTTAGTGGTGATTATAGCCATATTTAACATATAACACATAAAATCATAAGAAATAAAAGTATAAAGGAATTAAGAAAACCTTAGAGATGATGTAAGAGATGATAAACAAGTTCTAAACCCGTGTTTAGATTCAAAACCAAAGCTTACAAGCTTATAAACCCTAGATTAGGTTTGAAACCCTAATCTTGCAATAACTTGTTAAAACCCTTTCAAAGCTTAACCAACCCTTGAAACCTTCTTAGAATACCTTAAGTATGATGTGTATATGCTTGTATAATCTTAGAAAATCAAAGTATGGATTTGTTTGTATGGCTTAAATGAGCCGTGGGTTTTGGACTAGGCAAGGAAGAAAGAAAATGAATTTTGCATGTAAAGAGTAAAGTTTACTTATGCATGCATGTTATATATAGAGAAAATATCTTACTAACCTAACCATGGTTACTTTCTAACCCTTGCTCAAGGTTAACTAACCAAGTGACTCATGGTGTAAGAGTTAGCTTCCTTAGATATTTCTTAAATATCTAGATATTTCTTAATATCTAGATATTATGCAAGTTGATAATTCTTGGTTTATAACTTGAAAATTTCGGCATAACATACATATATATGATGTTATATTAATTATTTTGGGTAATGGGTATAATCGTGGGTATTCGTTTAGGCGTAGTTAGGTTTTGGAACTTCCGGGAATGCCTAAACGCATTTTACGTAACCAATAAAAATATGATGAACAAAGTTAATAATTATCCTCTAAATAATCATATAACACTTGTTAGATTAACTTTTAATCTGTTAATGCACGTTACATTGTATGATCATTTTCAGTTTACGCGATTTAACTTAACGTTTACGGTTTAAGAGCAAACGCGTAAAACCCTAAAAATAAATTGTGAATTTCATAATGTCATACAATGACCTAAAACACGGGGTGTTATACTACATTGGTGCTGAATATCTTTGATGGATCAAGTTTGAAGTTAATATTGCTTGGTACCACACTTAGTATTGTCACTGTTAAGTTAATACTGTCAGGCAAGTATTACTACTGCTGGATGAAGTTAGTACTATTAGACTTAAAATTAGTACTGCTAGACCAAACTTAGTACTGCATAATGTGACGTTTAGTACTGTCTATAGTCCTAATAGATTTTCCTCAATCAAAGAGCCATTGAGATATTTCTGCCACATCTATAGCTTATAGGATTTGACTAATTGAAGACTTCTTGATTTATCTATAGCTTAAACGATTTCTTCAAGATAAGTACAACTCTTTTATAGTCGGTGAACACATACTCTTTTAAACCTCACTCATAATTCAATTCACTCTACCAGAACCTTACACTTTATCACACGAACTAATCCCACCTCATTCATCATCTTTTCATTCATCAAATGGCACAGTTGGAATTTTGCGACAAGCATAATATGGTCGCATATTTGGTTAAATCTGAAAGTAGTGAGGGTTTTGATGAAATCATAGATTTTCTTACTTCAAGCCATATCTACTATGCTCTTACTGAAAATCCCATCATTTTTGTGTCCCTTATTGAACAATTTTGGGAAACTGCTATTTTGAGGCACTACGGAGGAAGGGATTTCAATTATTTCTGCAACAATTAATGGACATGAAAAGCTCATAACTAAAGATTCTTTGAGAAGACATTTGAAGTTAGATGATGCAAAAGGCATTTCTTCACTCTCCAATGAAGAAATATTTGAGCACTTAGCTCAAATGGGGTATGTGACTAATTCTAAAAGCCTTACATTCTTTAAAGGTCATTTCTCACCCCCAATGGAAGTTCTTTATTCACACAATTCTACATTGTCTGAGCTCCAAGAAGACTGCATGGGATCAATTCAGTAGCAACATTGCTACAGCACTCATCTGTCTAGCTACAAGCAGGAGGTTTAACTTTTCTAAATTCATCTTTGAAGCTATGGTTAAGAATTTGGATAGCCCACACAAATTCTTATTGTATCCTAGGTTTATTCAACTCCTTCTTAAACAAAACAACAATGGTTACTATTACCTGCTTAATAGAACTTATCCCATCTTCTTATAATTACAAGTAATCTGTTTAGTAATATGAGGAGAGCCTCACGGGGTATTCAGGGGTATGACACCAGTGTTTGAGAGTTATGTTGGTACAAGCACATGATGAAGAGCAACATTAATCACCCTCAAGGATCACATCTTCACCATCATTATCTCCATAACCCACTCAACCATCCCCTTCACCAGAACCACTTCAACCAACCCATGAGGCAGAGGAGACTGCTTCTATGCCCTATGATTCACATTTCCATGATGTTCACTCACATGGAAGTGATGAGGGTAGTGTGCAACAACATGATTTAACGGTTTTGGTTACCGAATTGAATGACTGGATTGATGGATTAGAGAAGGACTTGCAGCAGACAAAGAAGACTTATAGTACTGCTCTTACTAAGTTAGTACTTAGAGTAAAGAAACTAGAGTACAAGCTAAAGTTTGGCAAGGCAAGGAGAAAGGCAAAGATTGTTATTTCTGATGATGAAGAGATTGCAGAGGTTTCTTCCAAACAGGGGAGGAAGATTTCTCAAATTGATGAAGATCCAACGATTTCTCTAGTACAAAATGAATGTATTTCTTAGATTCCATAGGAAGAGGAAGTTCATGAGAAGCCCAGTGATGAAATTGAAGTACTTGTATAAGAAGAGACTCCTACTAAAATTATTGAAGAACATGGAAGTGGTGAGAAAGGTGAGATGGAGATTAGTACTGCTAACATACAAGTTAGTACTGCTAGTCCTCCAAAGGTTAGTACTGCTGTACCTCATGTGTATACAAGAAGGAGTGCCAAGGATAAAGGAAAGGCCATAATGGAAGAACCTGCTACTCCAAAGAAGGTTAAGAAAAGAACTCAAGTGCAGTTGAGTATGGATGAGGAGTTAGCTAGGAAGATGGAAGAAGAAGAAAGAATCAGATTTAATGCAGAACAGGAAGCAAGAGCTTTGCAAGAAGAAGAAGAAGAAAGACTAAATCTGGAAGCAGCTAGGGAATTGCAAAGACAACTTGATCAAAGACAAGAGGTTCCAACTCAACCTACTCAATCTCAGGGAATTGACTGGAATGATCCAAGTGTACTAAGATATCATGCTTTGAAGAATAAACCTGTGTCAATAGCTCAAGCAAGAAGGAATATGATAACATACTTGAAGAATCAAGGAGGTTACAAGGAGAGCTACTTCAAGAGAATGAGCTATAATGACATCAGACCAATTTTTGAAAGGGTATGGGATCATGTCAATACTTTTATTCCTATAGGGTCTGAAGTTGAAAAAGATTCTTCTAAACCAAGTGAAAGAGAAACTTCAAAAACAGTAGAAGAAGAGAAGGTTGAAGAAGAAGATGTGAATCCTGAGCCAGTGTTGATTGAAAAGAAAGCTGTTGGAATTAGAAGAAAAACACTTGCAAGAAGAAGAGCAAGTGACAAACAAGGTCAAGACAGCTCAAAGAGACAGAAGAAAGAGAAAGAAACAGCTGATTATGAGGAAGAAAAAGATGAATTAAGAATGTGGTTGACAGTAGTTCCAGATGAGGAAGAATTTGTAGATCTTGAAATCTTGCATACTAAGTTTCCTATAGTTGATTGGGAATCTCAAAGTTTATACAGTATGCATGTTTACAAGATTATAAGGGCTGATGGGAATACTAGTTATCATAAAACCTTTGAGAGTATGCTGAAAAGTTTTGATAGACATGACTTAGAGGTTTTACACAGGTTGGTAATGGAAAGATTTCAAGATAACACTCCAGAAGGATACAATTTGATGTTATGGGGTGATCTGAAGATACTAGTAGATCCTGAGCAAGATGATGACATCTGGAAGAATCAAAACCAGTGGAAAATAATCAGTTGGAAGCTGTATGAAACTTGTGGAGTGCACACACTGATGGTTGATGGTACTTTGATGACTATTCATATGTTTGTAGAGAAAAAGTATCCACTCACTAAAGAAACACTTCAGAAGATGCTTAACTGGAAATTAGAAGCTGAAGCAGAAAGTTCTATGGCATTTGAGTTGCTAAAGTTTATCAAGACTCAGATTGAAGAACAATAAAAGTGTGTTTGAAAGAATCCTCATCAAAAGAAGAATTGAAGATCTAATCCAGAAGAAACTTAAGATTTGAGAGTAAATCATAAGTTTAGGGGAGGATTGTTGGGATTCTGAAGCTTCTACAAGTTAATACTGCTGGCTCAAGATTAATACTGCTAGTGAAAACTTAATGCTCTTAATGAAGATTGAAGAAATAAGTCTAAGTCTTTAGTACTGCTAGCTTTGTAGTTAGTACTGCCAGTACAATGTTAGTACTGCCGGTAATAGTTAGTACTGTTAGTTAGTATTAGTACTGCTAGTGTATTGTATTAGTACTGCTTATGAGATATGCATGAGATAAATTAGGAATAGATATGCATTATCTCATAACGCGTTTTGTAAGCCCATTAGGGTTTTCCTTAGTCTATAAAAGGAACCCTGGGCATAGTTAGTAGATATAGTTCTACACAGATCAATAGAGATCAATTAGCAATCATAGTTTTTGTAATCTGTAACCTAGGCAGATTCAAGTTATAATATAAAGTTCTTTTGTGATTCTTAATACTGTTCTTCTTAGCATTATTGATTAGTTTCCGCATAATCAATAGTGTTCAAATCAGTGTTTCATTATTGTTGCTTTAGAATTATCTAAATGAACAAACCCTTTACAAGCTAAAGGTTAAGATCTATTCAGAAAATGATCCAACACTATGCGAGCAAGACTATGACCGATGCTCAAGCTCATTACACTACTACGAAGAAAGAATTATTAGCTGTGGTGTACGCTTTTGATAAATTCCGGTCCTATTTAGTCTTGTCGAAAACCATAGTGTATATAGACCACTCGGCTCTCAAATATCTTCTTGCTAAGCAAGATGCTAAACCGAGATTGCTCCGGTGGATTCTCCTACTCCAAGAATTTGATGTCATTATTCGTGATAAAAAAGGAGCGGAGAATCTCGCGGCCGACCACTTATTGAGATTAGAAAATCCTCATCAAGGTGATCTCGAGAAAAAGGAAATTAATGAAACATTTCCTCTCGAGACTCTTGGAATGATAACTTTTCATGGTGATTCTAGTACCCCATGGTTTTCCAACATTAAAAATTACCATGCGGGGAATTTTGTAGTGAAAGGGATGTCATCCCAACAAAAGAAAAAATTCTTTAAGGATGTGAAGCATTATTTTTAGGACGATCCCTACTTGTTTAGAATTTAAGCGGATCAAGTGATTAGACGATGTGTTTACGGCCAAGAAGCCGTTGATATCATCACGGCTTGCCATAATGGACCCATTGGGGGACATCATGGTGTGAACTACACCGCTAAGAAAATATTTAATTCTGGTTTCTATTGGCCAACGATTTATCGTGATGCCCATGACATTGTGATGTCATGTGACTCATGTCAACGTCAAGGAAAAATCTCGCAAAAGCACGAAATGCCCTAAAATGCAATTCAAGTATGCGAGATCTTTGACGTATAGGGCATAGGCCCGTTCCTGTCTTCTCGAGGGAACAAATACATTATCATTGCCGTTGAATACTTTTCTAAATGGGTTAAAGCGAAAGCGCTCCCCACTAATGATGCCCGAGTTGTCGTAAAATTCTTAAAATCTCTCTTTGACCGATTTGGAACTCCTTGTGCTATAATTAGTGATTGCAGTACTCACTTTTGCAATGAACAATTTACAAAGGTCATGCTTAAGTATGGAGTTACCCACCGTCTTTCTACCGCGTATCATCAACAAACTAGTGGACAAGTGGAGGTTTTAAATCGTGGTTTGAAACGTATCTTGGAAAGGACTGGTATGTGCTTAATTACACATACCATTTTCCATTTAAAACGAACTTAAAAGAATAAAAACATACCAAAAATACATTAAGTACTTTAAACTTTTAGGTATTTACTAAGTTTCCCTATTGCCATGAAGTCCCCACTATCATGACAGTTAATTAATTTGTGTAAGCACGAATGCTGTGAATAGATCTATTGGGGTTGACAACCCCCGTCCGGGTAGACAACCCCCGTCCGGGTAGACAACTGTGAGCTACCAAGGGTACAATTGATGCATTTCATTTGAGGTAGTACTAGGGTGTTTTGGCAAAACACCGAATTTTAAGGAACGAATCTAACAGACTAGAGTTCATACTATTTTGTTAAGACTTCTGTGTCATGAGCTTAGTGCAATCATATTACTATTGTATGATATTGTATTCGTTTATATATAGTCACCAATGCACCTAGGATCAATCTATAATGGTTTGCATATACATCTCTTAATGAACGTCATTGAGATACTAATACTTTTTGTGATACTATGTATGAAATAAAGATCACTAAAACACTTTTCTCATGGTACTGTGAGTCAACAGTAGTCACATATCATACTTTTGGTTCTCATGAAGATACTTTTCTTAAACCTATGACACTCACACAGCTTATTACGACATTTTTAGCTCTTATTTTCTCAGGTGCTATAACTCCGTAAAGGCATTAAAGAATGTTCATAGGATTCTTCATTCATCATTGCTTACTAATAAATCGATCATATGGGACTATTAATGCATTAAACTATTCTCGTTGTGTATAGTATAACAAAACGATGATTCCTTTTTGATGCTAAAACATGGATCTACTTTTGTTATAACAAACCTAAATTAAATTTGTGTATCTATGCAGATGAAATTATCAAACGACTCATGTATAAGGTCGTTCTCTTAAACTTATGTTCTCGAAATAATGAAAGTAACGCCTACCAGTTACCTTTTTGTGTAATTTAATTTTGGGGTTGTACAATTTGCATTAACCTTGACACCCTTAGACCACACATATTCACAAAAGTATCTTTTAAAGTAAGACTCACTTTTTGTAGGTTTCTACTAGCTCGTTGGAAAGATAAGTTTTAACTAACCTCATATTGGCCGTGACCTATGTACCTTCTTATGCGAAACGATGAGTTATCCACCATCGATGCAAGCAAATTCGTTATTGTATTTATAGTCCCAATTTGCATGCCATATAATCCATATTTTGCCATATGACCTATTAATTTACTATTTTAACTAATAGTACAATCGACTGATAGTAAATCAACTAACACAATCATCATCACAAAAGCAAATCACATAATTGACCTACGCTATCAAGATAAAAATATATACCACTAACATGCTCAACATCTTGATAATTGTAATGAATATCATGAGAAATTTATCATCTCACATCGATGACACCTTAGTCACTTTAGTTGCTCCTAAGTATGACATGTCCCACCTACATAACACCTTGTTCCTCAGTAAACAAACTTTATTCTCGAGATTCTCATGTTGTATTAGTGCAACCACTATCCAATAACCATTCGACATCATAGTAGTATCTACATATGAGTAACCTATAAGTGCAAATATGAATTCAAGTCGTGGAGAATCCATTGTTTTTCTTGAGTCCGTTTTGGTTAGAAATATAAGGATGCCTCAAGTTCATCACATCTAGAGGTCTTGACAGTCAAATGGCCTACAATAGTAAATGTAGACCGTACCTCAAGAACGCGGACCAAGGATTATTTTGAAAATCATGATGGTTTTGAAAGTTGGTCCCACGCTCCAAGGTGTTTTTAGTCTATGATTTGGGTAGGAGTTTTCTCTCCTTTGGAAGGTGTCGCGTTGATAAGACAAAGACCTTTGATTATTATAAGAATTTCTTCTTTGGAATAATGTTGCTTAGAATAGAAGGATTCGTTTTATATTAGTTAGGAAGTCCCTCATTTAGGAATGGTAATAAAGGTCTTTGGTCGAGCTCGAGTTTGAGTTTATCCAAGCTATTACGTAAAACCAAGTGATAATCTTGTTGTGGTAGTTTCAATTCTTGTAAAAGTGTTTGGATACCTGCGAGTGATTACAAATAAGAATTAGGACCAACGTGTTTGACGCGTTACCCAAGCACGTCAGGTTCTGAAATTTAGGAGGCCTTCATTTGTCGTTCTTTACAAATGTTTATATGGTTTGTTTAGGCTTACAGAAGTGATTTCTCATTTTTTGAAAATCCAAGACCTTCTTTATTTTGGTATAATATTTAATGGCTTAACATATCATCCAAAACTATGCTACTCTTTTTGAATTTTGAGAAATTCAATGCTTCATCTTGAAGTCTAGAAATATTGCACTCAAAAGAGTCAACCTCTTAGATGAGTACATCACACTTTTTGCAAGGTTCAGCCACCTCTTTAGATTTAGCAAGTTTCTTTACTTCAAGCTCGAGTTCATTGACTTTACTAAAGATTTTTGAATGTTCTTTTCCAAAAGCGCATTTTTCTTGTAAAAGTTTTTTATATGTTTTAGCAAAGTCTTTGCTAAACTTTAGGAGTTCCTCATTCTCCTTTTGCAAATCAATAATTTCTAAATCATTTTTAGAACTATATTGTTTAGATAATACCTCTTGAGAGTCGATTGCCATAAGACATGTTGCATCGTTTTGTGGTTCGTTGTCGTCTTTGCTTCGAGCCTAAGGCTCCTCCTCCCTACAAAGGCCATGTCTCCTTTGCTTTGGACACCTCACTAATGAAGTCACACACTCTCTACGCTGCAATTGTCGTAAGTAATCATTACCTATATACTCTTTGTCTTTGAATTTTACCTATCGTTTGTCACCCAAAACTATTTTCTAGATGCTGGTCCCCTCATCCCCCCTTCCCACATTAATGGCCACACCTTCCTACAAACACTCTATTATGCCCTGTGCCGAGTAATCTATATGCCACGCCCTGAATCTATGATACACTATACGGAGACTTTGCGAAAGTTGCTTTGCTAATCAATACTGAATACTTTGGCTTAATCTTCACATCACACAACTCTACCATCTTTGTCACTATCCCTCCTTGACTATATCACTAATATCACTATTTTATTCCTAGTGTTCTTTAGCTTACTAAGAAGCAAAGACTTAATCCTTTTTCTTCACTGTCTTTGGAGGCCACATACCATCATTTTACAAGACACATTTTCATACTACTTTAAGGTTGTCCAATTAGCTCATCCTCTTAGATAGTAAGCGTAGACCAAGTATTTGGCTTCTCAATGGTCGTCACACTTGAGACTCATTCTACTCATTTTAATGAAAAGAGCACAGAAGAAACTTTTCTCACCATGTATTCTTGCTAGATATAGTCTTGATCTATAAGATTTGATAATTATAGTAATCCAGATAGAAAAATTTTGAATTCTTTGATGAAAGCCACTATCAATAGAACATTCCTTCACTGAGATTGAGACATTCTACATATAGTTGAAGTGAGAATGGTCATACCATACAGTCCTTGACTTGTGAATATGCCTTAGTGAGTAATGACGAGTGTATGCCAAACGTCCTTTATGGTTTTACACATGAAGACTCGTTCGTACTCTTTATGAGGCAGGGCGTTTTAAAGAGTCATATTGGTTTTGTTGTTCTTTCCGAGTTGCTTCTTTTCATCATCTTTAAGAAGTTCATATGGTGTTTCAACTTCCATCTTAGTTTCCGGATCTTTCATCATGAAAACAAAGTCGCCATTTTGAATAATTGCCATAAGTTAATATCTTTGGACTTAATGTAAGTCTCATAGTGGTTTTCCAAAGCAGAAACCCATTGGCTTCTAGCAAAGGTTGCCTTTACATAGAGCACCCCACCCCTTGACATAGTCTTCTTGAGTCCCAAGGATGCTTACTTAACTTTTCCCAAACCCAAGTTAGTATTCAATTTTTTTTTAAAAAAGAAGTTTTCACTAAAATGACTTCCCAGGGTAGCTTTACCTTAAAAACTTAGTAAGCTGCTACATGAGTACTAATTGTAAAACATATAGTGGGGAAGAGTCGTGATGACAGTTTATCTTAACTCTATGTTAATCTAAAGTTTATAAAACTTCAAGTCACAAATAACCAAGTGGTGTGATGATCTACTTGTCTAAAAACATACAATAAGTAGTATGAATATCAGAGGGAGAGACACCCACTCTATATACACATCGTTCAGATGAGGAGTTTAACTAATCTTTACGTCCACAATTATAAACCATGACACCTATACTAATTAGTTACTAGTAAATCATCAATGGCAGTTAACTACTCCACCTATTATTAATTGCGCTAATTCCACCGACTCACTAAGAACGATCGCAATCACTAAGAAGACTACCCCTACGGTATTCCGCCCTCGGAATCCACCCCTAAAACCCGTGATTTTTACTATCTTTCAAGGATCACTAAGATCACTATGTGGAAACTAAATGTTGGGTAGAATATTACAGTATCATTTTCGTATAAAAGTTTGCTTTCAAAAATAACTTACAATTCGAGTTTTATGTTTAAAACCAATCAACAATATGAAATTCAACGATATAAATATCTAACAAATACTAATAAGCAATCACAACAATAATAAAGAGATGAGAAGAAGGAACAATCAAAACCAAGACACCAAGATTTATAGTGGTTCGGCAACGAGGGAGCCTTCTTCCGCGCCTACCTTCCACTCCTCAGTATCCTACTCGAGATTTCACTATGACAATAAGCCCCTTCTGCGAGAAAATCGTTTTACGCACGTCGCTTACAGTTAACACACACGACACTAAGCTAAATGCCGAATCCTAATCTTAGCTAGAACCAATCACCACGTTCTAAAACCGTATACACTCACACTGATTACACTATCCGTATTTCACACATAATTTCACAATCTCACAAATTACACTAATATAATTACAACATAGACATTTGATCCTAGAGATAGAACAGAGGAGATGATCACTATTCACAACTACATTATTTCTTGTTGTAATAGAATGTTCTTCACACTATGCACTTTGAAGAGAGGAGAATGATGAAAGAAGAGATTAGAATCACTAGAAACAAAGATCAAAGACATGTCGTGATCAAGTCAGACATTAGAAAGAGAAAGAAAGTAGTATAGAGGACAACAGAAAAGTATACTGAAAAACATTGTGCAAAAGAGGTTTGTTTTTTCAGTCATATCTATAGGATCATCATTTATAGGCAGGAACACACATAATGTCCACTGACTCTAGTAGCGGTCCCAGATTATATCTGGGGGACGCCATACCTATAAGGGGGGCTAGCCTACTCAAGTACCTCTACGCTCCTACACATATTGTCTTTTTGATGGATGAATTTGTATCTATAACACCTCCTATTTTTAACTAATAGCAGCGGAAATTGCTAATCTGGGGTATTATTTCATAGTATATACATCATAATCATCAGAAAACGACCGAAAGAGACTTTTTTAAAAGATAAGTTTATCATTCATTATTTCATCAGAGTTTTTACAAACAGAGGTCCTAACTTACATGAAAACATAAAGTTTGAATATAACAATCAGCCACCTTCAAGTCCGTAGCACTTCCGTGCCAATAAAATGTTCAGTACCTAAGATAAACAAGCTAAAAAGGTCAACACAATGGTTGAGTGAAATTCATAGGTTTATAATAAATAGTGTGAATACAAGTCATCATAAGAGTGGGTTACGTTGTTATACACCCATAAGTGTAATAATTGCAATGAGTATAATTATTATGGAAAACAGTATTATTGCGTCTAAGCTCATGGCACTCAAACTGACTAGTGTATATATCAATAATGATATATATAAAGATAATGGCCCCTGTGTAGGTAATTTCCATATACCTATGAGTTTCAAATATAGTGCGTTTGGGTATACCTATCGGCTAACACACACGGGATTCGTTCACTCCCAAGAGGCCTATTCACATTATTTCACTTCCACTCAGAAAGTAATTAATGGTCTCATGATGATAGGAGGCCTTTTTGGCATAAAAGTGACTTAGACAACAGATGCATAATACTATCAGATAGCATACATTTAGAAAACACTTGTATTCAGGGTTTATAAGCATGTATCACCCTTACCGGGTTTATGAAATAGAAGATTTAAAATTGAGGCTATGAACTCACCTTAATAGTATAGGGAAATCTGATTGATTGCAAAAGTATATCAAGTGAAAGTAACGGCTTCGTCACGCAACTTGGGGTGATATGTCAAGTCTTAGTGTGATAGTTTTATGTTTTAAAACTTCATAAATTTTAACGTATATCTTTGGATATTAAATTATGGAAATAATTGTCTGCGCTGTTCGGGTAATCATAATCTAGAGGCCATGTAGTATCGTTTGAGGAGCCAGGACACTTTAAATCATAAACCCAGCAAACTCGTCAAAACGAAAACTCAAACAAAACCCTTCTCATATAAATTCCCTAGTAACGTGAAACGATAAGATTTTAAGTTTCTTTAAAAAGTTAGTTGATGATAAATTATGTGAATATATAACTAATAATGCGTCGATTTATGAATTTAAACGATAAATGTGTCGGGTTTTTAAAAAATTGAGTTTTATAATATTAATATATATTTTTATAATTTATATAGAAATAATATATTTTATATTTTTAAGTTTGCAAAAATGGCAATATATACCCATGATTTATAAACTTTTACAAGTTTAGTCCTTATAAAGTATATATATAATTTAAACCTTTTACTTTGAAACTTAGGCAAGATAGGTCCTAAGTTAAGAACTTTAGGAAAATAACATTTTCAGCAGCCTTTAGTTATATTTTTCAGAAATTTACAATATATACCCCATTGCATGAAAATATTTGCAAAACAAGTCCATAATCCATAATAAGGTATTTTTGAATTCTAAAAGAGTTTTATAGCTTATGGCTTATTATAATAAGCTAAAAGAAATTAGGATAAATAGCTTTTTTTACAATTTGATAAAATTTAAAACCCGATGGGTTTAAGCTTTAAGACTTGATAAACACAGCTTTATAGAAATGATAAATAAGCTTATATGAATAGCATATAACAACAGCTATGAGGTTTAGCTTTGAGATTTAAAGAAAACGATTAATTAGGAGGGTTTTAAGGTTTCATTTTGGTTTATGAAAAATAACCACGCATGGTTTTTGAGTTATAAGCCATAACAAGAAGTTTCTAACGTGATTATAAGATACTTATTAAGGATTCAAAACAGAAAACGAGCTTATTGAACGAGACTTAGGCTTACTTGAGCTCAAAGTGGGTCAAAAATAGGTTTGAGTTTCGTATGGCCTAAAATAACCTGCAAAGGCCTTCTCTCTTTGGTTTCTTGGCCTTCCACATTCTGTTCTTGGGGACCTTTTTTACATCCTTGATCAGCTTAGAACTCCATTGATTATGAGAAATGAGTTTGAGAGGTGTGAGATTGAAGTATGAAGGGTGCGGCTATTTATAGGGTTGAATGACCCTTGGAAACCAAGTTTTAAGTGATGTGGTGGTGAATCCTTGTAGGAACTGAACTTAGGAGGGCTAAGAGGTGATGTTTTCAAGACTAGGTAGTACTATGAAGTGTTTAAGGGTTTTGGTAGGGGTGATGTGGTCGCTGCTTGAGAAAAGACAACAAGGAGGATGATGTATCAAGCTTGTGTGCAGGAAAGGAATAGAGGTGCTGTAAAGAAGTTTGTAAATATGTAAGGAGCTTTACTTTTATTATTAAATGAGTTTTAGGTGGCTACTTGTGAGTCATAGTGGTGCTTGAGTGTTCGGGTGCCTCGCTTATTAAATAAAAATGGGACAAAATGGAAATAAAATGTTGTCGGGTTGGATTGCATTCGGTTAGGGTATTTTAGGTTTTTATTCAAGTTAGGGTTAGGTTTTAAGATAGTTTAAGGTTTAGGATTAGTGTTAGGATTAAGGTTTAGGGTTTAGGATTAAGGTTTAAGGCTTACTTTTAATTTTTATAGTTTAGTTTTAGGTTTAAAGTGAAATTAGGGTTTTAGGGTTTTGTTTAGGGTTTAGGTTTTTAGATTAGGTTTTAGAATGATTTAGGGATTAGGTTTAGGGTTTAGAAGTCATGCATTAAGTGCTTGTACTTGTGTAAAGTGTGGTAAGAAACTAAAGTGATTTAAGGAGCTTAAAGTGACCTAATAAGGTTTTCTACTACGATCAAGACTTGTACATTGAGCTTTATAGAAAAGTTGTAACTTGATTTAGGAGGGTAAAGATATTCAAATGTTGTGTATTGATACTTTTACACATGCTTTAAAGGCTTGTACATTTATTTTATATGTATACATTACATATAATTAAGGTTTTGATATAAATGTTAACGTATAATGCTTGTTTTGATGTAACTTTTTGAAAAGTACGTTAAATGGACAATGTACTTGGTAAAAATGATATTAGGATATAGACTTGACATATTAGGATGTTTACATGATATAAACATAGATATAGATGGCATTAATAGAGGTTGCGTGAGCTTGTTTAGTTTAGAGATGCAAGTTACGTTGCAATAATGAGATAAAGCAAAAAACATTCTGTAAAAGGTGTATATAAAGATACCGTGTCATGCTAAACTTATAAGTAGATGGATATTACAGTGCATCTAATTTAATAGATGGATAATTACATTGATAAAAATTATGGGTTGTTATAGTCTCCCTCCCTTAAAATAAATCTCGTCCTGAGATTTAGTTGGATGCCGAAGTGTGTTTGAAAACAGATGTGGATACTTGGCACGAATTTGATCTTCGCGTTCCCATGTAAATTTTGGTCCTCTTTTAGAGTTCCATCTTACTTTGATTATAGGAATACGAAGCTCTTTCATTGGAATGACAAGGGATTCGTCAAATAAGCATTTCTTTTGATTAGAAACGTGGAAGGTATTGTGGACATTACTGAGCTCTTCAGGAAGCTCTAGTTTATATGCCACTGGGCCAATCCGTTCAAGGATTTTGAATGGTCTAATGTACTGAGGGTTAAGCATTCCTTACTTTCCAAAACGAATGATACCTTTACGAGGTGATACTACACGATCTCCAATTTGAAATTCTAAAGGCTTTCGCCTTACATTGGCGTAAATTCTTTGCCGATCTCTTGCAGCTAGCAAACGTTGTTGAATTTGCACTATCTTTTTAGTGGTTTCATGGATTATTTTTGGTCCTGTAAGTTAAACATCTCCAACTTCGGCCCAACAAATAGGTGATCTGCACTTTCGACAATAAAGTGCCTCGAATGGTGATGCCTTGATACTGGCATGGTAACTGTTAGTGTAGGAGAATTCTACCAATGGTAAGTGTCTTTCCCATCCTTTTCCAAAATCTATAACACATGCTCGAAGCATGTCTTCGAGTGTTTGAATGGTCCTTTCACTTTGTCCATCGGTTTCGGGAGGATATGTTGTACTCATGTCTAATTGAGTACCCAAACCACTTTGTAATGATTGCCAAAATTTGGCTATGAAATGACTGTCACGATCCAAAATGATAGATATTGGCACGCCATGCCGGGAGACTATTTCTTTGATGTATAACCTTGTAAGGGTTTCTATACTATCTGTCTCGGGTAGGGATGAAGTGTACGGATTTGGTAAGGCGATCGACAATGACCCAGATTGTGTCATGTCCGTTTGATGTTTTGGGCAGTTTTGTGATGAAATCCATTGTGATTCTCTCCCATTTTCACATAGGAATCTCTGGTTGTACTAGTAAGCCGCATGGCTTTTGACATTCTGCTTTAACTCTAGAACATGTTAAACATTTGCCAACATATTCAGATCGTCATGAATTCTCTCCTATGTTAGGAAAACATCTAATAACACACACACTTAAGAGCTTGACACATCTTGTCAGAACCCGCAGGGTAATTGGAATATTTTGATTTATGGACTTATCATGCATGATCAAATTCACTTAGATTACCAAGATTGGTAACCAGCTTTGTTCTTAATACAACGAGTTTCCATCAGGACTGTATTTACAAATGCTTTATCCATTCCTACGTTAAAGTTTTAGCCTTTATAGTTTTCTTCTTTGAGTGCTTCGGTTTGAGCTTTAAGATTTGTGAGGGTAGAATTTAGATGAAGTGGTCATAACTAATGAGATCTAACATAAAGTGTTTGAATTCATCCTTCCGGCTTAAGGCATCTGCTACAACATTTTCTTTTCCAGGATGGTAGCGAATTTCACAATCGTAATCTGCAAGCAATTCTAACCAACGACGTTGTCTCATGTTCAACTCTTTCTATAAAGGATATGCAGAAGACTTTTAAGATCATTGAACCCAGTACATTTCGTGCCATACGAATACTGTCCTCCAAATTTTAAGCGTAGAACACTACTGCTCCTAATTCCGAGATCATTAGTGGGTATAGGTTTGTCTTTCATTAGGCTTAAGTTGTCGAGTGATTCGTTATCCAAATAACTATTCTCGTCTTTGCATTCACACCGCTCCAGACCTGATTGTATTGCAACACTAGTACAAACAAACAAAATCATCATTTCCCTTCTAGGTAAAGCTAAGGAATTTGTAGCTTCACATCGCTACTGTTTTTAAGCAAGTGGAAGCCGACTCTTGATCTTCGCCCAGATCAAACTTCTTCGTTTTTATGGGTCAATTCAAGTCAAAGACTATATTTCAATCTCGAAAAAACCTTGATGATCTCCTCCGGTAGTATCCGGCAAGTCCTAAGGAAATGACGTATTTCTGTGGTGTATGTAGGAGATTCCAAATTCTTAACTGCTTCAACTTGCGGGTGTCCTTGACTATCAATAAATTAGTCTCCAGAAATAGCACGATAAGAAACCAAAATCACACTTTGAGAAATTTTGCAAACAACTTCTCATCTTGAGTAATTCTAGGATATTCTATAGATGATATCGTGCTCTTCGTTTGTCCGATAGTAGATTGTAGAATATCATCGATGAACACTATCCACAAATTTATCCAAGTATGGTTTACACACACGATTCATGAGATTCATGAATACAGCAGGCGCGTTAAGTTAAAAAACCAACTGGCATCACTTGAAATTCATAATGTCCCGCATCTTTTCTGAAAGCAGTCTTTGGGAAAATCTTAACCCTGGCTCTCATTGATGAAACCTGATCTCGAAGTCAATCATTTGAGTAAAACACTCAAACTTGAAGTTGGTCAAAATAATGGCATCAATCCTGGGTAATTGGGTAACGATTTCCTTTATGGTAAAGTTTATTCAACTCCCGTATATCGATACACATTCTGAAAGATCTGTCTTCTTTTTAACAAATAAACAGGAGCTCACCCAAAGTGAAGTAACTTGGGTCTCATAAGAAAACTTGGCTACCAACTCTTGAAACTTGGTTCAGTATAGTCCCCTGGCATTTCTAAAGGAGCTCATCATAAGGTCACGAGCTACAGGTATCGTGCTCCTGGAATTATATCAATTTGAACATTCTACTGACGAACGGGAGGAAGGCCAGGTAGATCTTTAAGACCACCTTACTGGGACTTCTTTAACTAACCGGTATGTCTTCTATCGTTCTGATTGTCGTCTGACTTCTATTTTCCATTATTTGGACCTATGAACTAGACCACATCCGTGGAGATATACCTTTCGGTTTTTTTTGAAGCAGATATGAAGATTTATAGTCGGATTTTAGCTCGGTCCACCTCGAATGAATAATGTTTCACCGTCGATGGAATGTGGACGACATTCTCATCACAGAAGATCCTACATGATACTTGGATAACCATCGATACCAATTACAACGTCGAACTACTGAGTTTAATATCAGGCATAAGTATAAATTATTATGAAAGTTAGTTTTGAACAAGGGTTAGGATTGCTACGCCCTGAATAACGGTGGTTTGTGCTTACTAAGTTTCCGTCAAACCCATTATCGATATCAAAAAAGTATCTATTGTAATGGGTGGAATATTTAGCTTTGAGGCCATGAGATAATGGCTATTTAATCTGGCTGCCCAAATATCGAAATAATACACTAGCCTATATGTTGGTTAAGAAGAAAACATCACCTAACTACGTTCGAGTATTTGATGAGCAATCCTATCCTTCGCAATTGTAGTCCTCTCCCCTAGCATAGTTTGTTGGTGATCCTTTCGACACTAGAAATTGCATATGCACTTATCTCAATCCACAGGCATGGAGCAAGTAACTGTCACTATTATCAGATTAACCTTCCAGTGTGCAGGAACCTTTGTTTCTGTAGTTCTTTTAAGTTAGATGCGCCAACATTGTTGCAAGTATTACACTTGACCAGTGCAAGTAACAGTGTGATGCAGAGTTGCTTTTCTGTACACATGGGAACGGATTCACAGTATCCCTATTATTGAAGTTGGGGTGGCAAGCATAAGCCCTGAAGTGTTTCATTTCTTTTGTTCTATTATGGTTGGTAGATTATTACAGACGGTTGTTGGATGTTGGTATTACGGCTAGGTGTTTGTTCATTATCGTTATTGGTAGTTAAGAGTTGTAATGTTGGAAAGTTACTCTACTGTCTTCAATCTATTTCATACTAGTGATCACCTGAATAATGCACCTATCGTGTGCTTTGTTACTTGATCTATTAGCCTCTGGGCAAATGTTAATATGAGCTTCCTCTAGAGTTTATGCAGTGATTTATATGAGGATCGGTAAACTATTCCTCAACTACTTAGAGGAGCATATCACACCTGATTGAATAACTACCATCATTTCTCAAGACATCTTCTGCAAACACTATATATAGTGGGACACAAGGTTGCCAATTCTCTGAATCTTCTCACATATGTCTTGAGACCATTCCCCTTCACAGTCATATGTATAAATATCGTCTCCATATCTTGGACTTCAGTTCGGATGATTAATACTGTCTTTATCAAAGACTTTGATTCAACCCAGGTATTCCTTTTAAGCTACTTCTTCATCTATTCCCAGGCCGGTTGGGCAAATGAAATACCGCCCCAGAACAGAGCTTATCATTACAGTACTAGTAGCAAACTTCGACCTCATTCTTTGGAATAGTTTTCTACGTGAAAACAATGATTCTGTTCCTTTCTAACCAGTTCGGATAGACCAATAGCAGCCTTCCGTACCTTTGAAGTTGATAGGTTTTGATAGGCTCATGAACTCCTTTGTAGCTACATTGTCTTGCGACAGGAGCTTCTCTTGTGACTGTGTAATTATCATTATCAGTATTGCCATGTTTAGCAGGCTTGTTTGCAATCCAGAGTTCGGCGGTAACACTGTCAGAAACTCACTTTCTTGATGGCAGCCCGAGTCAATGGCTGGGTGCTTCAGATGTTGAGACATCCTTTGGGAGTGCCTACTTCAAGCCATAATATACCCCCACCAACCTCATGCAATCCACCCGTCTTACAATATTAAAGTTCAAAATACACATTGTCACAATAGTGATATCGTCATGCCTCTCATAAATATCTCATCACACTAAGTATCTATTGATTTTATTGTAGAAATCACTTGTATGCTTCATAACGATGGAGAACGAAGGATGTATGATATAAAGATAAGTTGGTTTTAGGATGGATATATCGGAATATGACACAACAAGAATCACGGGATTGCCATTGTATATATAACATGAACAAACTTACCTTTTTACTGTTACCAAAGTTAAAATTTTACAAGTGTGTTGATATTTATACCAACATCCCGAGGCTAGGTTAAAAGTGCTAAAACAATTACTAATCTAGTAGCTCGAAGGTCCTATTCTGGGTTGTTTACTTGAGTTCATAGATTGTATTCAGAAGACTTTCCTTGTCTGCTTAGTGACGGACTTGGATTTTTATCTACTTGGTGATGAACCTGGATATATATGATGATTTGTTCTAGATTAGCAATCCTGAAGAGAGCCAGAGCAATCTTGTTGTTATTTCCCATTTGCTTTCTTTGAAGTTTAACAATTTGAGTACGAGACTCTTAGAGTTCAGCTTCCAGATTGTCAAAATCTTGTTGTATGATTACCCGGCCATTTTCGAGACCTTCTATTTTGTCTTATATATGCTCAATGCGATCGAGAGAGAGTTCATCTAGGTGATTCAAAATTTCCTCAATTTGCTCCTCGTGACGTTCCAGACTTGTCTTACAAGAGCTTTCTCCTATCTCAAATGCTTAAGGTAGGGCAGAAGTAGAGGAGGATGATCAGTCACGACCTCGTTTCTTAAGTGGCAATAATTCCTCAAGAAGAAAGAATTCTTGAGGATTAAACATTAGAGATATCATTGAAGATGGAGGCATGATAGTTGGTGGTGGAATAAGTGATTTTTTAGCATAGTATGCATGCATGGCCTTCATATAGGGGTCATCATGAAAAAGTGAAAGAGTTGGTGAAGCTATTAGAACTAAACTAAATGAGTTATTTGAAGAGCTAGAATAAGTTTTTCCTAGTAAAGTTGGGACAGTCTGGTAAAGCTGAGATATAATCCGGAAAGTTAGAGGAAAAAGCATCCTCAATATTAGAAGTAGGGTGGCTGGGAGAAGACATGGCTCTGTTAACAACCCAGTGGTAAATAACATAATTTACTTATATAATAGTATAATAGTTATGTACTTTACATATTATTCTGGAAGATGTAGTGGCACGGAGGACTTTCTTGGATCAAAAAAGAAAAGTAGTTATAGTTAAAGTTTCAACCTTGTTCTCTATAACTGTGGCTTTGATACCAATCTATAACACCCCCATTTTTGACATATAGTAGCGGAAGCTAATCTGGGGTATTATTTCATAGTACAACAGTCATAATCATAGAAAACGACTCAAAAGAGACGTTTTGGAAAATTTAGTTATCATTCATTTATTCATCAGAGTTTTACAAAAAGAGAGGTCCCAAAATATAGAAACATAAAGTTTGAATGATAACAGTTTAGCCATCTTCAAGTCCGTGCCACTCCGTGCCATAAGGTGCTCAATTACCTGAGATAAACATGCTAAAAAGATCAACACAAAGGTTGAGTGAAATTCATAGGTTTATGATAAACAGTTTGAATACAAGTCATCATAACAGTGGGTTACGTTGTTATACACCCATAATAGTAATAATTGCAATGTAGATACAATTATCATAGAAAACAATATTATTGCCCTAAGTTCATGACACCGAAGCCTTGAGATAATCAATAATCACAAGTAGTTGCCCCAACGGGTGCCTTTGCCAAACACCCGCATAGATATTCAAATGAAGTGCGTTTGGTTACCAAAAGTACAGGTATACCAACGGGGAGTTCAGTCCCAAATAGATCTATTCACTAAGCATTCCGCTACTCCGAAGAGTATATTACGGTTCATGATAGTAGGGTCTTAATGGAAAAAGTAGGGACTTAGGCAATAATGCATCATGATAGCATACATTGAAAAATACTTGTTTTCATGGTTTATAGCATGTAACCTCCCCCTCGCTGGTTTAGAAAATAATTATTATTTCAAAGATTTAAAATGCGAGGCTATGAACTCACCTTAACAGGGAAATCTGATTGATGGCAAAAGTATATCAATTAAAAGTAACGGCCTTGTCACGCAACCTGGGGTAATATGTCAAGTCTTAGTTTGATTGTTTATCTTTCAAAACTTCATGAAGTTTAACATTTGATTTATTAATTTATGGAAATATTGTATCACTGTTCGGGCCATCATAATTCAGATGTCATGTAGTAAACGTTTGAGGAGCCAGGACACTTTAAATCGTAAATCCAGCAAACTCGTCAAAACGTATACCCAAATGAAATTCCTCACATGAAGCTCCTATGTAACGAGATAACGTTATAAAGTTTTAAGAATTTCATCAAAAGCTAGTCGATGATAAAAATATGTTAAATATATAACTAATTGTTTTAATAATGCGTCGATCACGTATTGATTAAAAACTGATAACAATAGTCGGGATTTTAATAAAATCGAGTTTTATAATATTTATATATATTTTTATAATTTATATAAAAATATTATATGTTATATTTTTAAGTATGCAAAAATAGCAATATATACCCTTGATGTATATACTTTTACAAAGTTAGTCCTTTATATATAAAGTATATATAATATTAAAAACCTTATAACTTAAAACCTTGGCAAAAAAACACAGCCCCCTCATAGTATTTTTTTAGTAAAGGTACCTCTTCCCTGGTAAAATATATTAATAACCCAAAATTACAAATAGTCCAATGGAATGTGACTGAGCATGCCACATTAACCTCAACCCAATACTTGAACAGCCACTTAATGATTTAGATGACATGCCAAATAATCGCTAAAAACAAAATACTTTTGTAAAAATGTGATGGTTAAGAGAAAAATATTTTCTTGATCACTAATCATGCTTAATGATTTGTTTGTTAATACCTTAAGTGATTACTAATCTTTAGAAATGGAATTTTACGATTAATAATTTGTAAACGTTTATTTTTATAGTAAATGTTTTTTACATTTTGTTATTATCAAAACATTGAGAGGTCAAAAAATATAATTAACATTTTTAGACATTATTTGCATTAACAATCTCCCCCTTTTTGATGATGACAAAATATAAACTCATTTTGTATAAAATTAAAATTTTCAAATTATTAATGAGTTTTCATTCCATTTCTCCCCCTTTTTTCGAATTCAAAAAGGATAATCTTTGAATTGTTGTAGAAAGAAAGAAGTCGACGATATCAAGACTCCCCCTTGATGTATGTTCCCCCTTGTTTTAGGCACCAAGGGATCGATCTTACGAAAATTGTTTGCTATAAAACAATGTTAGAGGTGCAAGGGCAAGACAAATATCCCCAACAAGTAGCAATATAGCAATTCATGCAAATTAAATCATAGATTACTTTCATTCATTACATAATAAGCTCATACAAGAAGCATACTATATGCAAGGAAAATAGAACTAAGACTTAACAAAGAAACATTCATTCATACATTACAACATAAGCTAAACATACTACTTAAGGTAGATAAAGTTAACATGGCATAAATTCTAGATGATCCTTGATTCATAGGAAATAACTTTGAACAAAAAGGTTAGGGTGACCAATTATGAGGTGATGTGACCTAGTTTTCAAGGATGAGGTAGAGAGAGTGAATTCATGGTGGAGGTGATAAGATACTTAATGTGAGCAAACATTAGGTTCATCTCATCTCTAAGAGAAAAGATAAGATTGCGATTGTGAAAGCAACAAAGGCAAGTTGACCCCGTAAATCTTAACCTGAGAGAGTTTTAAAAGTAAATATTGGATAAGACTCAAAGAGAGGTAATGGAGGTGGTGGTTTGTTGGAAGGTGGTGATGGAGTATCACAGAATGTCTTAGACTGTGATATAGTTGTTTAACACACGTAAAATATATATATATAAAATAACCTTAAGAGAGAAATTAAGAAAATTACCAAGTTACCCTTGATAAAATTCACTCTTAAAAATATATATAATATAATATAAAATACGTATATTAAACCAGGTAATACAATGATCCCCGCGTGTCCTGCGTAACATCCCCAACGACTACGGTGAAATTGAAAACCTCGTACTTAGCGACGCCGTTAATCTGTCATTTGAAATAAGCTCTAATGATGCGAGTCTTCAATTATCTACAACAAGCAAACCTTAACAAGAACAATTAAACTAATACGAAAAATAACTAAAATGCGATAATTAAGCAAGTAAACTAATTTTAATCCCTAAAAATGTAAACTAAAATTATAAACCAACAGATAGAAAACCAAAGAAAATTAGAAAAGAGAGAAAGACGACAGTCGTTTTTTGAATCTTATGTTAAATTTATTATGTAATAAAAAACGTATAAAAACTTATAAAAAATTGAAGTCCTTAAATTTTTTATAAAAATTATCTCTAATTAAAGAAAATTGCAAAATTTTCTAAAAATAAAAGCCCTAATTTTTATCCTTTTATAAAAGTTTAATTGAACTAATTAAAACTTCTGCGCCCTCAGCGCTATTAAACTAAACCTTAATAAGACTAAATTAAACAAACAAACTTAAAAAAAGGGACTAACTGTGTTAAAGACTTAAGGACTAAATCAGAGGCCAAAAACACTTACGGGCTAAGGATTTACTGAAACACACAAACTAAAACAGAGAAAAATACACTTAGACAATGGTACCCCTAAGAGCATGCGCGTAGGCCACCGCCCGATAGCATTAGTTTACAAACAACTTTCTACGGTGTCCTCCGATTATAATTCTCAAATTCATAAAAGTGCGAGTATCACTAAAAATCTTCGGAAAAGGAGCAAAGTTGTAGAGGAAGCTAGTGGGAACGAAATTAATAAAAACTACTTGGCTGAAAATAACAAAAAGCTCAATAAGAGCTTAGTATTTGAACAGACGTCTCAGAAGAGAAGGGTTTAACACCCCTTGGTTTTTAGCGCAATAAGCTATCAAAAACTCAACACTTAGATATCAAACATTAGGAAAAAGGACAAGAAGACTTACATAACATGAGCATTATGATCGTATTGTAACTAAAAATTGAAAAGATAATAGAGACTTCTAAAGTACTTTTAGATTACTGTCTAAATGAAGGAGGAAAACAAGCACACCTCAGAAAAAAGCAGTTAGCATAAATAACCAAAGTAAGCCTAAAAACTGTTATAAAAGCTAAACTAGACTCTAAAACTTTAAGAAACCTATTAAACTGACTTATAATCTAACCTATAAGTAGCTATAAATTCCTACACCATAAGACTAAGATTCAAAAATTAATAAGTCTAACATTCTAAAACCTACTGTTTTTGGTGGTTTTCACAGAGTTTTACTGACTTTGACATTGCAAATTAGGCTAGGAAAAAAATATAGAAAATGTAAACTAAAATTAAATTTATAATAGCAGTAACTTGACTTAATATAACTTGAAATCTAAAGATCCTAAATCCTATTCTTTCTTAACTAAAAGTTAAGGCCAAAGGTGGGCAGTATAACTTGTGTACATTTGTGGATTTTTGTACAGCAAACACATTAAAGTCTAACTAATAACAATTAAATCAAAATCTAATTCCAATCTATATTAAGTCAACCATCTATAACATATATAATCCGTTTCTTAGACTATTTCAGAAACACTAAGTCACTAAGATTACTTGGCCTAATCTTAATCCCAAAGTGACACAGTACTAACTTTTAGTTATACTGTACACTTTGCCTAAGTGCAACTCAAAAGACACAGACTTCCTAAGGGAATCCTGCACTGAAACGACACTCTATTGAGGTGCTTAAACAAGTGAAACGTAAGGCTCCAAGCCTTTGAGGGCTGATCATAATTTTCCTCAGCTAAAAGTCTAAGAACAAAAAAGCCTGGTGCTGGAACCATTATAATAAGCCATCACTTTCTCTGAAAAATGAAAATTAACTTTTCTGAAACTCTTCTTTTCTCTAATGATTTTAGAGATGACCAAAGCTGACTTAAACATTTCATCAAAACACACTTTGACTTTGGAGAGGATCAAAATTCTCACTATCTCCTAGCGCGCGACCTCCTTAAGACGAAAACGCGAGTTAGTGCAATCTAGAGCTTCTCTAAATTTGAAATCCAGTAAACAATTAAGCTTAATCTCTCCAGACAATTATAACAGATGCATAAACTCACTTTATTAATAATCATGATTTAAAAACTTAAATGAGCAATAATACTAAGACTATAAGCTATTATTTACATAGTTTTAGTTGAGGTTTTATATGTTATGACGGATTGTTTTTTAAGACAAAATAATATGATCTAATCTAACTAATGATTTAGAACTAAGAAAATTGTAAAACATAGACAAACAACTAAGATGATTCTTAGCTCAATAAAACTCCAAATAGCCACTAATAATAAAGAGAGTAAGCAAATAAGCAGGATCTAATATAGAAAGCAATGAGAATCACTATTTAAAGCTAGAATTAAAAGGAAAATAAAGAAAACTTACATACAAAACAAAACTCCTCTAGCTAAACAAGAGACCAATAAAGAGGCCAGCTACAAGCTCCCTAGCTTATTAATAAGCTAGGGTATAAATCCTTGGGATCTCTTCCAAGTTAAGATCCCCTTCCAAAAAGCTCATATCCAATAGAGTCCATTATAAATGTAAGTTAAACTGGTTTAGGGTTTAGGTAAGATTAATACTGAATTAAAATAAGCTCTATTTATCAAGAGCTTATAGGACTGAAAGCTTTAAAAAAAATATGAGCCTTATGACAAGAAATGACTTGTGAGAAATAGCTTAATATTTGAGAAGCTTAAGAGTAAGATTTAAAAAACTTTAAAACTGAATTTCATTAATAGAAGAGACTGATTACATTGCTTAAAAAATTACAAAACATTTAAGTAAAATTACGAAATTAAGCTAGACTAAAAATTACTAAGAAAAATTAGATGCCGGGTATGTGAGAAGTGAGGCCTATTTATAGGCTGCCTTGGAAGATTCTAGCCCTCTTGCCATGCTCTCTAAACTTTCAATCTCAACCAATCATTTCTTCAATCATTTGAGCTTCTATTGTGGCCATTGGATTGATTTGTGACACCCTGATGAAGATTAGCCAGCATGTCATATCTCATTTTGTCTCTTTGGGTGGCATTGTGCTTACTTGAGAGTGTTTTAAGCCAAAAACCCACACTCCCAATGTGCTTTCACCATTGTTGACGTGGCCTTTGATTGGGAGAGGCTAAGTAATCCTTTGATAAAGACTGATTTGTCCCTTCATTTGTGTTAGTGAGCTCATGAATTGACCTAAGCACCCTTTAATTTAGAAAACCCCTTTAATTTACCCTGGGGGTGAAAGGTGGGACGATGGGTGAACAGTAAATGGGTTTCACGCCTATTTTTAGACAGTTAAAACTGTTATTACTTTGGGGATTTTGCAATACTGGCCCCTCTCTTCCTTTTCTTCTTTTCTTGTTATAAACCACTTTTGGAAATTACAAAACTGGCCCTTGTGGTTGTTATAAAAGGAAATGGGCTAAGTTAAATGGGCTTTTAAGATCCGGGTGAGCCCCATTTAGGTTTTTAAGGCCCATTAAGAGGAGAGGGGATATTTTTGGACTTTGTTGACTTTTATTGACCATGATTAACTATCTTTGACTGAGGCTTAACTTTTCTGGCTTCGGCTTTGATCCTTTGGCTTCTATTTGTACTCTTCTGATTCTCGTGTCCGTGCTTGCCCGTTTTTTTGACTGTTTTCTTGTGATTCTTGATATATCCGTACCTGCACACACACAAGCATATTTTTGCCATTTTTGGTCTGTTTTGGGATTAATTAGGTTATTTTAAGCATAAATGGATATGTGTATTCTACACTTATCAGTGATCAAGAGGAGTGATTGGTGACAAGAAAAGTATGATATCCAAAGAAGGAAAACTTTGAAGTGGTTGAGGGTTTGAAGGTCTAGGAGGAACATCCAAGATATTATCAAGCAAAGGGTTCAAAGGTTGAGGAGAAGTTGGTTCATTTAATGATGATGGTGAAATTTGAAGTTTTGATTAAAAAGAAGAAGATGTGTTCTCTTGGCTTGATGAGGTTTTATTGGTTGATGGAGTTTTTGATGGTGCATTTAGAGGAGTTAGAGATGAAAAACTTGTTGTAGGAAAAGGTGTGGTGGTGACATCTTCATCACTAGAGATGTTAACAATTAGTTGTCTAGGAGGGATTATGGTTAATTTGATTTTCTTGGAAGTGTTAGAAGAAGAGGCTTGAGTGAAATCCATGGTAGGATGGTTTGAAGAAGATGAAGATGATAAGAAGAGTTGGAAGGATGGCTTATTTAATTAGCAAGCAAGAGATTGAAGTGGCAAAGCATGAGGATTAAGAAGATAGATTCCAAAAGTGGTTTAGCAAAATGCAGGAAGTTTAGCTAGGCCTAGAGAAGAGAATAGTCAACTGCACAGAAAATTAGGTAGTCATAGTAAAATATCCGTGACTCTGATGGCGGTCCCATAATTACATGGCGGTCCCAGATATATTAGGGGGCCGCCCAGTATTTATGGGGGCCGTTTTCTGGAGGAGCAAAAATTTTCCCGTTTTTTTATTTTTATTTTTTTGTAAAACATGTCCAAAAAAAGTTTCCTAAAATCACCCTTTTGCAGTCAATCCTATTTTACCAGGGATCATCTAATATCAAATTCACAAAATTGACTATTCTAACTTCTATTAAAGCAACACATATAAGTATATGAACAAATAGATAATTAATCATAATATAAGTAGCCATATTGTATCAAGGTGCATGCAAACAAGGGTTTAGGATGATAAAAATGAAATGATCATCCAAGGCAAGTTATATTGCCCATAATACGTTCTAAGTTAATACTAAATAGAATAGGTTTAAGTGCTTAATCATAATAAAGTAGTAAATAAGATTAATAATGTTTTATAGCAATTTTCTAAATTGCACACTTCTTCATATTTCTCCACAAGTTTCTAAGGCCTTTCCCGATTGACCTTAATCCACCATGATGCTCATCTCAAATCTGAACTTGACAGTTGATGATTTTGGTTTGGCGAGTATAAAATGGTTCTATGTGAGGGTCAATGTTAGGTGGGTTTTGAAAGACTTGAGGAATGTCATTTGTTAGAGAGATAACAAAGCGAATAGGAGAAGGAGTGCTTGTACGTGAGGTCCCTTCGCCATTCCCATCACCATCATCGTTAAGATGAGAGGAGGATGGTTGATCAAAGGCGGAGGAAGAAGAAGTGGAGTAACAACCTCTTCTCGTGCCACGATCCTTTCTAGTCTTTCGCTTTTCTTAAGCGATAAGAGGATTCATGACACGATCGTACAAGACATAGGACTCATTTGGCAAATCAAGACTCCCATTCATGACGAACTTAAACAAACGAGTTAATAACATACCATAGGGTAAAATTAATCTCTTTTGTTTACTAACCCACTCCATTCGTTTTGCCATATAAAAGGCAAGGTTGAACTTTTTGGAGTTTGCAACACATTAGAGCATGTAACAAAGACACGCGGGAACATGGTTCCAATTACCCCCCAAACAGAAAACGTTTTCCTGGATAATTTCTTCCAAAGGCTTGAGAGTTGGCACAATTTCACGAGTGAGAATTTGATGATCATGAACATCAATTTCTTCCTCATGACGGATGTGACGGACTTGACCTTATCGATCAATTTGAACAAACGAAATGATGTCATTGGGAGAAGGAGGGTTGGTTCAATATGGACCATCCATAGGGACACCATATGCCAACTCGTCAAGTGACCACTTGTCGGTAAAGACGCAAGCACCCTCACAAGGTATGTCAAGAATTTGAGCAAATTCTTTAATATAGTAAGAAAAGAATTAATTTTGAATCACAAATTCGATGAACATTTGACCTTCATCGGAATAGTTTATTGACTATAAAACTCAAGTATGAAGCGAGGATAAATTTGGTCATTAATTTCAAGAAGACACTCAAGCTCAATGAAATGAAACAAAGACCGAACATAGTTTAGATCCGCAAAGTCGTCAAAACCCACCCGACCCTCATGAATGTAGCGACTTTCAAGGTTCCTTAGTTTTTCTTTTGTCGGTGAACGATATTCATGTGAAATTATAGGAATGTATTGTCGTGTATTTTTGTGGTCTTCGGATGATTTGCGAGGGATGATTACCTAGAAAGAAATAATTGAAGTCACGTTTTATTATCATTTACTTGTAATATTTTATGGACATTGTCTCTAGTGTAAGCCTAAGTGTGACAAATGTGGAGTAACGATTAACTCGATCTAAAAGTAAAATCCTAAGAGTTAACCCAAACGCTCCTTAATTTGATTTCGCTCATCCAAACATGTCAAAAAATACATATGAATTATGTATCTTGACTTTTATTCATGAGATCATTATGCATGTGTTTAAAAATGTTTTTAAGTTGTATTAACAATGCATAACAACAATTTTATTATGTTCCTAACGTGAGTGATTTGAAAATAAAATTAGGGTTTTTGGTTTTAAATTCAATTTTTCGACAACCTCACTAATGTATGCAAATCCTATATCTAAGAGAAGCATATTAGTTATACATTATATCCTAGTAGTCCTAATTGTACAAAATTAAAAGAAAAATGAAAAATCCCCAATTTTAATTTTTGTGTTCATCATGAACCCTAGACTCAAATTTCAATGTGTTTGGTACGAGAATGTTGCACCAGTTTTTTGCTAAGGTCAATCGCGCCTCTTTTGGATGTCCGAACACAGATGGAAACATCAATCGAGCATACGGTCCGTAGTCTATAGAGCATGTTTTCATCCATAGTGCTTGTTGACATGCATTTCCGGCACTTACGTTTTTGGGCCTCATAGAAGTGGATATAGCAAGATCGGTTTGTATTCTTCGCGCAACCATGATGTCAAACAACATCCCACGAACGTCAAATACCGCAAAGTGCTCATAACGTCGGTCTACATAAACTCCGGCATGATCAGTGTCGGCATGAATACAACGGTTTATATGCCGGTCCCCTTAGGAATACCTATAAGAGCCTAAGTGCGTCAAAGTGCCTTTAATGTATTGGAAATATCAGAAGATACGCTTAACCGCTTCAAGGTGAGAGGTTTTGGGAGCCTCTTGGAAGCGGGCATAAAGGCAGACACTAAACATGATATCGGGCCTACTTGCCGTTAGGTATAATAAACTACCTATCATGCCTCGATACTTGGTACTATCTACCGACTCACACTCTTCGTCTTTCGTGAGTTTGGTATCGGAGGACATGGGGGTTTTCATTGGTTTAGATTCTTCTAAGCCAAATTTCTTAAGCATTTCTTTAATATATTTAGATTGATTAAAGAAAATACCATCTTCCATTTGTTTTATTTGTAGTCCAAGGAAGAAGTTAAGTTCACCCATCATGCTCATCTCGAACTCGTCATGCATGATTTTGGCAAATTCATCACACATGTCTTGACAAGTCGAGCCGAATATAATGTCGTCGACATATATTTGAACGATGATGAGGTTTGAACTTTTCTTCTTAGTAAAAAGAGTGTTATCTACCATTCCCATTTTATATTCATGTTTAATAAAAAAAGCTTTTAATCTATCATACCAAGCTTTGGGTGCTTGTTTAAGACCATATAAAGCTTTCTTAAGTTTATAAACATGATCCGGTTTTTCAAAGTCAATGAATCCTGGAGGTTGTGCCACGTATACCTCCTCATTGATAAAACTATTCAGGAATGCACTTTTTACATCCATTTGGAATAGCTTAAAATCTAAAGCACAAGCATAAGCTAATAGTATCCTAATTGACTCAAGTCTAGCAACCGGGGCATAAGTTTCATCATAATCGATGCCCTCTTGTTGATTATATCCTTGAGCAACTAGCCTAGCCTTATTTCGAGAAACAATACCGTTATCGTCTAACTTATTTCTAAACACCCACTTAGTTCCTATGATTGTCATATTCATAGGTTGTGGAACTAACTCCCAAACGTCGTTAGCAATGAATTGATTTAATTCTTCTTGCATGGCGACTATTTAACTATCATCTGTTAATGCTTCATTCACATTCTTAGGTTCTATAGTTGATATAAAACAAAAGAAGTTAATTTGGTTTTGAGCTTGTGATCTAAGGGTTCTTTGGTTAAGGTTTCCTATGACATTTTCTAATGGATGGTTCCTAGATTCTTTAATATTGACTATTTTGTCAATCTCTAAAGATTCATCCTCAATGTCATTTTCTAGGTTTTTCTTTTTGGTAACCTTAATTTCTTCTTCTTCATCTAAGTCATCATCTACCAAGGGTGATGTCTTAGAGGGTGGAAGAGTTTCATCGAATGTCACGTTGAGTGATTCTTTGAATTTCCTAGTATGTTTATTAAGGATGATGTAGGCTTTACTATTTTGCGAGTATCCTAAAAAGACATATTCGTATAACTTTGGGTCAAACTTGGTAAGGTAATCTTTAGTGTTTAAAATGAAGCACTTGTTTCCAAACACTCTAAAGTCATCAAGAGTAAGTTTCCTACCTCTCAAGAGTTCATAAGGTGTTTTTCCTAAGATGGCTCTAATTAGGATTCGGTTGAGAATGTATGTTGAAGTATCTACTACGTTACACCAAAACTTTTGTGGTAAATATTGCTCATTCAACATAGTCCTACTCATTTCTTGAAGTGTCCTGTTTTTCCTTTCAACCACGCCATTTGATTGAGGAGTGCGTGGAGCTGAGAAGTTATGTGTAATTCCATTAGCATTACAGAACTCTCCAAATTGCACCTCATTATCAAATTCCCTACTGTGGTCGGTTCTTATTGACACAATTGTACATCCTATTTGGTTTTGAATTTTCTTACTAAATATTTCAAATTGATCAAAGGCTTCGATTTTGTCTTTAAGAAATCTTGTCCAAGTATACCAAGAGTAGTCATCTACTATGACTAAGGTGTAGCGGGTCCTCCGTTTGTGCGGCGGACGAACCAAAAAGATCCATATGAAGGAGTTCTAAGAATCTAGTCGTTGAGACCATATTCTTAGCTTTATGACTAGCGTGAGCTTGTTTTCCAATTTTGCAAGCATCATAAAAATGTTGATCAAACTTAAGCCTATGTAAGTTTCTAACTAAATCCTTAGATGCCAACGACTGAATGAGACGCATATTAGCGTGACCTAACCTCCTATGCCATAATGTAGAGTTCTCATCAATCGTTGCTAGACAAATTTGGTCTTTAGGCTTATTTCCTAATTTCATCACATACAAGCCTTTCTTCCTAATACCTCTACCTATGACCTTACCATCCTTAGTGATTTTACTATCATGTTCAGAGAAAGTTACTTTACACTTATTATCACATATTTGTCATATACTTAACAAGTTAAATCTTAATTTATTTACATGTTCTACATTATCTATTTTAAGAGAGTCATTCAAAATTGTACCTTTGCCAATGATGTTACCACGAAAATTGCTACCAAAAATGACATTACCTTTGTTGTATGCCTTGTAGCTTGAGAAGAGCTTTCGGTTACCCGTCATGTGTCTAGAGCATCCGCTATCCTTTATCCACTCATCGGGTTCCAAGTCGACTCCAAGGCATATCTATTTATATAGTGCAATAACTCAAACATTTGGTCCCTAGTATCTCATGGGTCCAAAGGTGTTAGTGCTAAACATCCATTGCATTTGATGCAATTGGTTGGGATGTGGGAATGGAAGACACATTTCCCATGGCATAGAACTTTGACGTTGGAAATTGTTCCAAGTTACGAGAAAGCCACTAGGTTGATTTTGTCGACCAACATTCCTTTTTAGTTGTGGTGTCTTAGAACGAAGGTAATTATTATTGACTCTTATAGGTGGTAGAGTTTTTGATCTGAAATTAGGTTTTGAAAATCCAACTTCGGGTTTTAGCAATGGCTTATAAAATTGTTTAACTTCATTATCACTAGCAATGGGAACTTTGACATTCTTTACTATTATATGTTTTGGTCTCGGACCCAAAATAGATTTTTGAAAAGACACACTTTTCTCAGATTCAGGCGTAGCTGCTGCCGGTCCCATAATTATTTTGGGGGTCGCCTGTGCAATGTGGGGGCCGCCCATATTTATAGGACCTCCATTAGAGGATGCCTTTTTCTGAGCTTTCACAAATTTTATTTCTTTAGTTCCACTAGATGATGATTTAAATGACTTAAACCCTAAACCCAATTTTTCACCGAAGGGTTTTTAATTACTTAGCATTTCATTTAGACAATGTGTACTCTTTTTAAATTTATTTAATCTATTGGCTTTCTCTTTGAGTTTTTCATTCTTAATTTTAAGCATATGACATTTTACACATTCGAGATCAACTCCCTTGTTATATCAATAGATGATTTAGTTTTAGATAGTGAATATGATAAACTGTGCAAAATGAGTTTAAAGATAATCACTAAAAACAAAAGATTAAAAGCCACTAGAAATAGTGTCTACACTCATTATATTTTTAAGATCGTCACTTTGTTTTTCAAAAGGGATAACCTCATCTAGTTTGATTTTCGGATTTTGTTGAATAGGTTGAAAATCATTGTTAGTAATAACATGCCAAAGATCAAGATCTTTTGATTTAACATATCTCTCGAATCTTTTTTTCCAATAAATAAAACTATTACTTTCAAAAAGTGGTTGTCTTTGCATGGATTGCCCTTCTAGATATTTGTCAGAATCCATAGATCGATCCAAGCTTTAAAATACAGTATATTTTAAAAATCTTGAGTGACATTGGCTTCTGATACCAATTGTGGAAACTAGAAGGGGGGTTGAATAGTTTACATGTTTGTTTTACGTTTTAAAAGTTTGCTTTCAAAATACTTAGATTCGAGTTGTATGTTCAACCAATCAACAATATGAATCAAAGATGTAAATATCTAAACTAATACTAACTAACAATCACAACAATATAAAGAGATGAGAGAAGGAACAATCAAACCAAAACACCAAGATTTATAGTGGTTCGGCTACGAAGCTCTTCTTTTCTCTACTCCACTCCTCGAGTATCCTACTCAAGATTTCACTATGTCAAAAAGCTCCCTTCAGGCGGAGAAAACCGTTTACACGTCGCTTACGTTATTTTCTGACACTAAGCTAAATGTCGAGTCCTAATCTTAGCTAGAACCAATCTACCACTTCACAAACACTATACACTCACAAGATCTACACTATCAGATTTACACACAATTCAAATCACACAATTACACAAGATTATTACAATAGAGATTTGATACTTAGAAGAAGAGATGAGAGATCACTAAATAACAATTCGTTTCTTGGCGAATACGAATGTTCTTCTCTTGCACTTGATAGAGAGGAGAGATGAGAATAAGAGATTAGATCACTTGAAACAAGATCAAAGGATGTTAGTAATCAAGAGATTTAGAAAGAGAAAGAAGGTTTTTAGAGAGAGAAAGTTATCTGAAAAATTCGTGCAAAGAGGTTTGTTTTTCAGCTAGGAATGGAGCAGTATTTATAGGCAGGAAAACCCAACGGTCACTGCAGGCAGTCCTGGCGGTCCCAGATATATCTGGGGGCCGCCAGACCTATAAGGGGGACGCCCAGTAGACTACGCTCCTGTTTTTGTCTTTTTGTGGGGAAGGTTGTATCTGTTATGGAACCTTTCATTTTGGGGGGAAAATTTGAATTTCAAATTTATGTTTTAAATAAAACTTTTCTTTTAATTAGAAAATATTTTGTATAATTATTTTTTATGAAAATACTTTTGTAAAAATGTGATGGTTAAGAGAAAAATATTTCTTGATCACTAATCATGCTTAATGATTTGTTTGTTCATACCTTAAGTGATTATTAATCTTTAGAAATGGAATTTTACGATTAATAATTTGTAAACGTTTATTTTTATCGTAAATATTTTTTACATTTTGTTATTATCAAAACATTGAGAAGTTGAAAAATATAAATAACGTTTTTAGACATTATTTGTATTAACAAACTATGACCAATAAGATTTTCCCTTTGGAAGCTTGCCAAACCCCAACTAGATCCCTAATGATCTAGGCTTGATCACAAAGATACAAGACTTCCCTTACAACCAAATTGAATAAAGTTGTTTGATATGAATCATTCTCTAACCTAATCTAGAGACTCAATTCTAATAGAAAGGGTATGAGAAAGAAGACCCTCGACTAATAACTCATAAGTGTGGATTAGATACTTGTGTGTCTCTCTTGCAAAGATGCATTCTTTAATAGAATGATAGATTAAGAAGATTGAGAACACAAGAGGTGTTAGACTTAGAGAATATGGGAAGATAAAAAGAGAGAAAGAATGTTCGACAAGAGGTGAGGAATACAAGAACCAAGGAGGGGAGAAGAATACTCGTAATCGCTAAGATACAAAGTATTATAGACTAGTTTGTGCATACGTAACGTTGTTACGATCATGTTGTATATTGTACATCAACCACATCTCTTTTTTTCTTGTGTATTTCCATTTCGTAAACAAGTTATTAGTCGTAAATTTCTATTTCGACGTAAATCACTTAAGGTATGTACAAACAAATGATTAATTTGTTAAATGATCAAAGTTATACATTTTTGTCCTAAACTTTATATTTTTATAAATGTAAAAAATATTTGTACAAAAATAAATTAGACAAAATATTTTTGTAACTAAAAGAAATGTTTTATTCAAATACATATTTGAAATCAGATTTTTCCCCCAAAATCAGAAAAACCTGCCTTAGAAAACATTTCTCTACAAAAGGACAAAAACAAGAGTGTCCTATAGGGGGCAGCCCCTTGATATGTACTAGTAGCCCCCTAATTGATTAGGGGTTCACCTTTGTTAGATAAGGGGGCCGACCAAGTTTTTTTGTCCCAGGCTTTGCCTATAAATAGTGGATTGTTCCCTCAGTCTTTTCCACCTTTTACACTATGATTCTTTATGTTCTAAACCAGCAAACACATTTCTTAGTCTTTGATCATTTAACTTGTATAAACATTTATTTTCAAGTGATCCAATCCTTTCTCTCCAAGTGCAAGAGAAGAATACTCGTAATCTCTAAGATACGAAGTATTATAGACAAGTTTGTGCATATGTAACGTTGTTATAATCTTGTATATTGTACATCAACCACGTCTCTTTTATTCTTGTGTATTAGTTAGATCGGGTAGATCATGTTAGTATTTAAGGTGAGAAAATACGTGAGTGAGTGGTTAGTATTTTAGGCCTCAAAATACGATTGTGAGTGGTAGATCGGTTTTAACTAAGATTCGAACTCAACATTTGGCTTAGTGTCGGAAATTGGTGTAAGCTACGTGTGTACGGTTTCCTCCGCCTAAAGGGAGCTTGTTGACATAGTAAAGTGAACTTTTAAGTTGGATACTCGGGGAGTGGAGTAGGGCGAAAAGGAGCTTCGTTACCAAACCACTATAAATCTTAGTGTTGTAGTTTGATCTTTCTAACTCTATCCTTTCGTCTTGCACTTAATATTTTGTAGTTAATATTGTTTGTCTATTTATTTATATTATTCATATTGTGCTTATTTGATATCACTTAAACTCGGATCAACGCTTTTGCAAACAAACTTTAATCAAACATTAAAAAGTGGTAAACTATTCAACCCTCCCCCCCTTCTAGTTTCCATAATTGGTATCAAGATAGTGGTCACCCAAGATTTTTAAAATTAACTGTATTTTTTAACTTGAATCGATCTATAGAATCGAAAAAATATTTAGAAGGGTGATCCATGCAAATATCACCACTCTTTGAAAGCGATAGATTTATTTATTGGAAAAATAGATTAGAGACTTATGTGAAATCAAAAGATCAAGATCTTTTGCATCTAATTACCTATGGTGATTTCGCACCTACTGAAAATAATCTTGAAACAAAAAAAGATAAAATTGTACCATTTGATAAATAAAGTGATGATCTTAAAAGAAGGCTTGCTAAAAATAGTGAAGCCAAAATCGTTATTCATAATGCTTTGCCACGTAAATAATACGAAAGAATTTTTATGTGTAAAAGCGCAAAAGAAATTTGGGAAACTTTACCAATCACTCACCAAGGTAATAGTTAAGTCAATCATAATAAAATAGATCTTCTTGTTCAACAAGATGAATTGATAGATAATGTTTTTGCTAGATTTAACACTATTATTACTAGTCTAAAAGTACTTGATGAAGGTTATTCTTGCAAAAACTATGTTTGGAAATTTCTTAAGGCACTTCATACTAAATGGCGAGCAAAGGTCACGGCTATTGAAGATTTGAAGGACTTGACATCGTTATCACTTGACGAACTTATCGGTAACTTGAAAGTTCATGAAGTGATAATTAAGAAAGATTCTAAATACTCAAAGGCAAAAGAGAACAAAGTAGATCTCTTGCCTTAAAGGCTAAAAAGAAATCTAGTGATGAAGAAAGTTTGACTTCCGAAGTGAAGACGAAGAGTACGCCATGGCTGTAAGGGACTTCAAGAAGTTTTTCAAAAGACGAGGTAGATTTGTAAGACAAATACGTGATGAAAAGAAGTCGTTCCAAAGAAGTAAAGACGACAAGAACGGAAAGAGCGAAAGAAAATGTTTTAGATGCAGAGATCCAAATCACTTAATCGGAGAGATTCTGAAGCCACCAAGAAACAAAAACCAAAGGGATTTTGTTGGACGATCTTAGAGCGATAACGGCGAGGAAGAGGAAGAAAATACAAAAGACGAAATGTGTCTTATGACTCAAGCATCTATTGAGGTACTTTCCGAAACCGAATTTTATAGTGATGATTTATCGTCAATAGATGATCTTGAATTAGATAGTGAATATAATCGTTTATGCAAAGTGAGTCAAAATGTCATAAACAAAAATAAGTCACTAAAAATTACTAGAATTAAGCTAGAGAAAGAAATACGTGAATGAAAAGAAAAAGGGTCAAGATTTGAGAAAAACAAAGAAATTTACATCGGGTGTACAACGTGCCAAAACCTTATATTTAAAAACGAGAGCTTACTCAATTTGAAAAGAGTACCCACTCACTTAAAAAATGTTTAGTTTTCAAAAACCCTCCGGAGATAAATCGGGTATAGGTTTTAATTCGGTTGAAGCATCATCAAGCGGGACTCAACAAATAAAATTTGTAAAAACACAAGAACCTGAATCTCAGTCCGTCGGAGAAAAATTTGTTAAATCAAATTCGAGTCTGAAACCGAAACATATAATTATAAATAATGTTAAGGTTCCTGTTGCAAGTGAGGATGAAGTAAAACATTTTTATAAACCATCTTTAAAACCCGGAGTTAGATTTACAAAACCAGAAGTAAGGTCAAAGACTCCATCTCCTAAGAGAACTAACAATTCTCGTCCTTGGTCTAAAACATCGCAACCTAGGAGAAACCATGAGAGGCAAAATTACTAAAATATACATCCCACAACTTGGAATAATTCTCAACAACAAAATTCTGTACCTTGGGTAATTTGTCCACCATTTCTACATCCTAAAAAAATGTGTAACAACCGTGACTTGAGCAGGTTAGTCAAACCATTAGTGTTGACTTATGTGTCTGTTGCAATGTACGG